>PVKP010042171.1:0-18254 GCA_004027715.1 Plecturocebus donacophilus
GGTTTCTTCCCATTTTTGTGGATTTATCCACCTGTCGTCTTTGTAATTGCCGACTTTCAGATTGGGTCTCTGAGTGGACGTCCCGCTTGTTGGTGATGAAGTTTTTTCTCTTTCTTAGTTTTCCTTTGGCGGACGCCTCTTCCCCACAGAGCTGTGCTTCCCAGGTTCAGCTGTGCTTGCTCTCAGTCCTCAGCACTTCCAATTGCTGTTTTCCTTGTGGGGATGGGACCAGCGGAGCCCGACTAAAAGGGCACCCAGTGCCGTATACTCTGCACCGAGAAGCACCGCGCCGGCCAAAAGAGTCGCGCTGGCCACCCATGTGGCTCCTTCGCCGGGGATCTCCCAGTTTGTGGGCATCAAAAATTCATCTGCCATTGCGGCGTCAACTTGCTCTCTGCGCTTTCACTGGGAGCTACAATCCTGAGCTGCTGCTACGTGGCCATCTTGGATCTCTCTCTGCCCGGTGATGAAGTTTTTTCTGTTTCTTAGTTTTCCTTTGGTGGATGCCCATTCCCCACAGAGCCGGACTTTCCCAGGTTTGCTGTGCTTGCTGTGAAACTCTCAGTCCTCAGCGCTTCCAATTGCTGTTTTCCTTGTGGGGATGGGACCAGCCGAGCCAGTCCGTCCCGTATACTCCGCACTGAGAAGTGCCGCGCAGGGGTGCCAGCAAAACAGCCGCACCGGCCACAAGAGTCACGCTGGCGACCCGTGTGGCTCCTCTGCCGGGAATCTCCCGGTCTGTGGGCAACAAAAATTCATCGGAAAGTGCGGCATCCACTCGTTCTCTGCGCTTTCACTGGGAGCTAAAAAATATGGAACGCTTCACGAATTTCTGTGTCATCCTTGCGCAGGGGCCATGCTAATCTTCTCTGTATCGTTCCAATTTTAGTATATGTGCTGCCGAAGCGAGCACTCAACATTCTTAATGAAAATAATTTTTAACCCAGAATTTCATATCCAGCCAAACTAAGCTTCATAAGTGAAGGAGAAATAACAATCCGTTACAGACAAGCAAATGCTGAGAGATTTTGTCACCACCAAGCCTGTCTTACAAGAGCTCCTGAAGGAAAGACTAAATATGGAAAGGAACAACTGGTACCAGCCACTGCAAAAACATACCAAATTGTAAAGATCATCAACACTATGAAGAAACTGCATCAATTAATAGGCAAAATAACCAGCTAGCATCATGACAGGATCGAATTCACACATAACAATACTAACCTTAAACATAAACAGGCTAAATGTCCCAATTAAAAGACACAGACTGGCAAACTGGATAAAGAGTCAAGACTCATCAGTGTGCTATATTTAGGAGACCCATCTCAGGTGTAAAAATGCATCAAAGCATATTTCTTTTAATAAAAAATTGACAGTATGTGCATTATGTACAAAAGAAAAACAACGTTAAAATTTGTGTGTGCATGTGTGTGTCAGAGAGCAAAGCTGATGGATGGCACTAGGGTAGACTAGTAAAGAGGGAGATACAAAACAATTCCACAGAAGCTAAAAAGGACAACTAATTTGAACTCGTTGAGGTTGGGAACCAGAGGAGAAAAAAGGGTAGGCAGCAAGGGATTAGTCAAGAATAAAATCCACAAGATGATCAATCCCAAAGTCAAACTGCAGGTCCCAGATAAAACCTAATGAGTGATCTTAGGTGTGCTCAAGTGACCAGAAAAAAAAATCAAATCCAGTTTTTTGTTTTTTCTTGTGGGTAGGGGATAGGAGCAGTGACCGTCATAGTTCCGATCCATCTGAGTATTAAGTCCCTACACTGTTGGTGAGAGTGTAAATTAGTTCAACCATTGTGAAAGATATTCCTCAAGGATCTAGAACCAGAAACACCATTTGATCTGGCAATCCCTTTACTGGGTATATACCCAAAGGATTATAAATCATTCTACTATAAAGATACATGCACAAGTATATTTATTGCAGCACTGTTCACAATAGCAAAGATTTGGAACCAACCCAAATGCCCATCAATGATAGACTGGATAAAGAAAATGTGGCACATATACACCATGGAATACTACAAAGCCATAATAAAGGATGAGTTCATGTCCTTTGCAGGGACATGGATGAAGCTGGAAACAACCATTTTCAGCAAAGTTACATGGGAACAGAAACCAAACACCACATATTCTCACTCATAAGTGGGAGGTGAACAATGAGAACACATGGACACAGGGAAGGGAACATTACACAAGGGGGCTTATCAGGGGGTGAGGGGCTAGGGGAGGGATACCATTTGGAGAAATACTTAATGTAGCAGAAAAGTTGACAGATGCAGCAAACCACCATGGCACGTGTACACCTATGTTAAGAAACCTGCACGTTCTGCACATGTATCCCAGAACTTAAAGCATAATAAAAAATGTAATTTCAGAAATATGGAAAGGGCCAAGTTTTATTTACTGATATGACCTTCAAGAACTCAGGAAATTCTAAATCATTATCATCCTAGAATTGGCTAAATTTTTAGTGGTGCATCATCTGTGATCTACTTTAAAAACTGCTGATTTCAAACATTTTTCTCCACGATCCACAGTAAGAAATGCATTTTACAGTACTACACGATGACATATACATATATAACAGGAAGGAAATGTTCAAAAAACAATTTATTACATGTAATGTACTCCAGCCTCATTCCATACCCTTCCCATTCTATACTATGGTAGCAAAGGATGTTGGTTTCAATAATTTGATTTTATAACCCACTGATGGATCAGAGTTGCAATTTGTAAAAATAATACTGATATAGACATAAGCTGTATCTCTGTGTGCAAGATATCACTTGAAGGACCTAGTCAGGATCTATTACTTCAGCAATGGTTGGTTAGCATTTGAAGGACTTTAATCAGGATTTTAACTTCAGAGGAATTAAATGTTTTTACCTGCATCTAATATCTTTATCTGCATTACCAAGGAAGGGTTCATCTATAAGCATAAAAAAAAGTTAGAAATAAATTTTATCAGTGGAAGTAAAGGATATTAAAAATGTGTGACACCCAGAAATATCTTACAAGCTCCCCACCCTTGTATGGAAGGAGAATTATCTAGCAAGTCCAGTAGCTTAACACCTTTTGAGTTGCACACAAAATCATCAAAGTCTTCATGTCTTGTTCTCACACCAAACACTCCAAGTCCATGTAAGCTGCTACAACTTAGACTGCTGGGTAATTTATAAACAACAGAAATTTGCTTTTCACAGTTCTGAAGATTAGGTAGTTTAAGATCAAGGCACAAGCAGATCCGTGTGTGATGAGGCCTTTTCCTCATAGATGGCACCTTATGTGCTCTCATACGGTGGAAGGGACAAACAAGCTTCCTCAGCCACTTTTATAAGGGCACTAATCCCACTTACAAGAGCTCCACTTTCATAACCTAATCACTTCATAATTATAGGCTCATTGCACTGGGGATGAGATTTCAACATATGAATTTTGAGGAGACACAAACATTCAGATTACAGCACCTTCCTCCAAATTAGCAGAAGATCCTGATGACTGATCACACTAGAAAGTTAGCTGATCCTACCACTGGAATGTGATATAGTTTGGATCTGTGTCCCCACCCAAATGTCATGTTCAACTGTAATCCCCAATGTTGGAGGTGGGGCCTGGTAGGAGGGACTGGATCATGGGGGTGGATCTTTCCTGAATGGTTTACCATCATCCCTTTGGTGCTGTTCTCCTGATAGAGTTCTCATGAGATCTGGTTGCTTAAAAGTGAGTGGCACCTCTCCCCACCTCTCTTTCTTACTCCTGCTCTGGTCATCTGAGAAAAGTCTGCTTCCCCTTCGCCTTCCACCATGACTGTAAGTTTCCTGAAGCCTCTCCAGAAGCCAAGCAGATGCCAGCATCATGCTTTCTGTATAGCCTGTGGAACTGTGAGCCAATTAAACTTTTTTTCCTTATAAATTACCCAGTCTCAGGTATTTACAGCAATGCAAGAACAGACTAACACAGAATGTTATCTTCTTGCCTTGGAGCTTGTCAGAGTATGTTTTAAAGGACAAAGCAGGAAATCTACTGGCCTATGAAACAATGTTCCATAATTATTTTTGTGTGTATATGCCAATTAGTATTTGTAGGTGAGGCAAAATTTGGTTTGAGACTTTAGTTCATCTGTAACAAGGCTGTGAAGTTACTAAAGAAACCTGAAAAATACCAATGACCAAGTTGGCTTAGATAAATTGGCAACAATAGAAAGGTCTTTCTGTTTTATTTGCTGTCAGTATAATTCTCATATAATACACAAATTACTAGTATTTCAGCAAACACTTAATTTCTTTGCAATGTGTTTTACTATGTGTAAGATCCTCAAGCAAGTGATTTTTAAGGTCCTGCAGTAACTACTATCTCCGTTTCTTGCCAATGATGATTTTACTATATTCTGATACAATTCTGTACAAATTTTGTTTTCCAAACTGCAGAGGTCAGGTGCTATGTTGAACTTGAAGCCTGACATATGGAAGATAAATAACCTATACTGAAATAGGTCAAAAAACTTCCTTCCCTCCAGGGAAAAAAAATCTAACTCCAATGGAAAAATATTAAGCTTGACTCCTAAATAGCTTCCAATTTGCCAAGATAAAAGTTAAATTAGTTTTATAACATGAAACAGATACATCCTTTGTAACGTATAAGTGTGGATTATTAAAGTTATGTGTTACTTTTAAAATGTTTTACTTTCTCATGTAATTAAACAGAATGTACATTTCCTATTACTATGTTTTATTACTCTGTTATTTTTGTTTTTGACTGCAAAGTCCTTATTCAAAGGAATATTTCCTACTACCCTGATTGATAGGTAAAATATAATAACACTATGATTGAATTCCTAGCAGTTTAAATCTGTTTGGCCAAAAGTAGTTCACTGGGGTATTTCTAAGGCACCCAGGGAGTCCTAGCACTCTCTGAAGCTTGTCTTGATAATCATTGCTACAGCTTATACAAACACAAAATTTTAAAAATCATACACACCCACAACCATATATAACCACGGTGCTATTAAAATAAATCTTCTAGTTGTATCATATGTAGATGTTAGGGGGAAGTAACAGACTCTATGAAAATAACACCTCTGCATGTTATTTTCCTGACATAGTTAAGTAGCAAATTATAGCAAATCCCTGACATAGTTAAGTAGAAGGTAGGGTAGGATTAAGTACTTAAAACTATAAAATATATTACACTACCACTGCTACGGAAGCAGCACCAAGGAGACATTAAGTGAGAAGGAGTTAGTAAAAAATCTTGGTTTTGTATAGGAGGTAAGACTGAAAATGACTGGGGCAGGCAGGAGGATGTTTCAGAAAGGCTGACTCAGTAGCAAAGTTTTTGAAAGATTAACTGGCAGCATCAATTAAGAAGTAAACTTCTCGCTATGTGGTGCTAAATGCCTGAATGAGGCTGATGTCACTAAGGATGGAGAGAAAGGGATGACTGAACATAAATTTCGAAGGAAGAATTCATAAGACATAGTGCTTGACTTAATGCATAAGATACAAGAGATGAGTGATGTGTAAAAAAAAAAATCTTAAGGTCTGAGAGTAGAGACATTCATGATAATGAGGAAAATAAGGAAAAAGATTTCAATTTTGAGCGTGCCAAGTCCAACAGTGATACACATATTCCCAAGAAGAAAGTTCTTGTGAGAGACACAAAAATGGAGGTAAAGATTTTAGCCAAAGTTGAGAAGTAATTATTTAAGTTGTAGAAAGGCCATGATCAAAGTGAAGAAGGTATGAAATGAAGAACAAAAGGCAAATAGCTGAGCTTTGGTAAATGCCCAAAATGGGAATTAAACAGTAACCAACTCAGAAGTCAAAGAGGAAGTGGCTGGAGGAGGAGAAGAACAAAAGAAACAACCGCAACATGGCAGCCAGCAAAATAAGTTTAAGAAAGAATGAGCACCTCTCCCTCAGCCCCATGGTGCAAAATTTACAGAAAGAGTAAAGGAGAGTAAGAGCTTTGAAAATGTCATTCTAAGTATGATGGGTGACCACAGTGGCATGATCACATTTTTTTTCTTTCCCCCAAGATGTATTTATTAAACAGCATATGAGAGGAAAAGATTTGAGATGCTGAGGCAGGTAACTGATGTCATCTCAGATCTAAATCAGTTGGCAACAGATACCAGACAGACATAAAGAACAATGAAACCTGTACATGGTATTCTCTCTGCTCAATATTTGGAAGTTTGCTATCATTACTATGTATTCCTTCCTTTTAAGTATTTGGTGAATGGTTTTTACGTAACACAGAACAAACCAAAAGGGAGATAAAATGCGTCTCTCATGTTTCCTTACATACTGGACAGATGTCAGTATTACTTCTGTTCCCTCAGGTCCTTTAAGTGAGTTGCTCTCCACTTTAAAACCGCTACCCCGTGGAGTACATTAAGCAAATAAACTAATACACCAAAAAAAAAAAAAAAAAAAAATGATTTGACATATCACCACTCACTAGCTTTTCATGAAAAAAAAAAAAAAAAAAAAAAAAAACCCAACAGAAGGAAAGTATTTAACTTGGCTGAGGCAGGTGGATCACTTGAGCCCAGGCGTTCAAGACCAGCCAGGGAAACATGGTGAAACTCTGTCTCAACAAAAAATTTTAAAATTAGCCAGGTGTGGTGGCACATACCTATAGTCCTAGCTACTTAAGAGGCTGAAGTTGGGAAGATCTCTTAAGCTGGGGAAGCAGAGGTTGCAGTGAGCGGTGATCATGCCACTGCAGTTCAGCCTAGGTGACAGACGAAGACCCTGTCTCAAAAAAACAAAAAAATACTTAAAGAATATATTTTTAATGGTTCCACCTTAACCCCTGTCTCAGGGGTGAGGATTTGGAGGGCAGGGAGACTCCCAGGTTCCTTTAAATAACACCTAGTGGGTGGTTTCCTATTTCAAGCATTCATAAAGGTAGCCTTCATTTGAGGCAAATTATTTACCCCCGGAAAGCTTAGGATTATATAGCAAAACTACAAAGTTTAACTAGCAGGATGGCTGAACCAGATACCTCCAAATTTTCTGTAGATACTGCTAAAATAAATTTTTCCTGGGAGGCCCTTTCTTAAATGCTGGTCTCCTTGCCTACTGGATTAGGACAGAACTTGATTCTATTTTAATATGGTTCCCTTTCTGTGGAGGCTGGGGAGGGAATATAATATCAATAATAAATGTCCAAAAAAGAAACTTGAGAAAATACAGATAAGAGGAGGGAGAGAGAAACTGCCTTGAAATAACCTGTCTGGTGTTTTTTTTTTTTTTTTCTTAAGTAACGTATAGCTGTATAACTACCTCCTTCCATCCCTCCACTTAACATTATGCAAATCTTTCCATGTTTATATGTATGCCAACATTTTAATGGCTAATTTATTCAGTCTGTTGAGTAGATATACTATAATTTACCTTACTAAGCTCTCACTGCTAGAAATTTAGGCTACTATTGCACAAAATGTTGCATGATAAGCCATGGACAAATATCTTTGGGTAGTTGTCCAATTATTTCCTTTGTAATTTCAGAGTCAGGGGATACATGGGATACTTATTCATCAAGTGCCAGCTAGAAAGACTGCACCAATTTACAGTTTCATCAACAGGGTATAATGCTGCCTATATCCTCATATCCTTGACAAATTGGGTTTTATCTTTTCAATCTTTGCCAATCTGCTTGCTTGGCCAAATACAGGTATTTGGGTTTCTGGTTCTGTTGCTTCAATTTGTTTACTTAAAAATCTTTTGGGTTTAAAACATAAACCAAATCATATTTCTGGGAGAACAGCAGTTGAGATCAATTCTTTTCCTCCCAAGACTGAATGCCAAGTTCCTATGAGACAATTTTTTAAAAACTCATCATTCAGAACTTGTTAAGAACATATACTTTTAGATCAGCTTTAATCATAACATAATGAAGTGGATGATTAAATTATCAATTTGGAAAGTGTGCTTTCCTAGATGTAGGTTTGTTGTTGTTGATCAATGGCTGTTTTCTGAACTACTGATACTCACTCATTAAACTCTTAACTTTGTTTTGGCAAAAATGATAAAATCTACACTAGGAAGTTTAACTTGGAAAATATATAATAACATCTAATTAATAATCTCTAGAAGCTGAGGATTAGGGTGTGCTTGCACACTTCCCTTGATAGTTAATGTACTAATTTTATTTTCAAATACTTCCATGGCGTCTTCTTCACAGAAATATTATGCTACCTGTTTCTGAAAGCTTAAAGGAGGGAAAGGAAGCAACTCACATTTATTTACCACTTACCATATACAAAGCACTATATGTCAGAAGCTTTACAAGTGGGCACCAGCTCACATAGACAGATGAAATATATTTTCACTCACTGGAAACAGAGTAAGGTATATTGAATGTCTCCAGCCAGTGGGGTCTCTCCTGACAGCTGGAAACAATGGACCAATATGGTTCTCTGTAAGGTTAATTACAGGATTTATAAAACCAAGACTTAGATTTAAAAGGTTCTTTCATACTGTAACAATGTGATTAACATGGAATTTCACATGCTGAATTGTTGTACATTGGAATAAATCACCATTTGGGTCCTATTTATTCTCTTTCAAGACAGATAAATAGGATGAGGCACATGTATTACAAGTTCCTAAGGAAGGGATGCAGTGAGTTATAAAGGATTTTACTCTCCAAACATATAAAAGAAGGAACAAATGTAAAAACCAAGATATACACATATATAGTAATAACAGGATACATATGTACATTCATACTGATCTCTGGAATGCTTAGTTGCTAGTTACGCAGTGGAATGATCCCTCATTTGTTCAATTCATCAGGTATGCACTGAATGCCTGACATGTACCAGGTGCTGTGCTGGTAGCTTGGGAGAATCCCTGACCTTGCAGAGCTTACCATATATTGGGGTCTAGAGGTCATATTGGGGTCAAAACACAGGCAATTACTCTCCAGTGGTATGACGTAAGGAGAGAGGATGCATTAGGGTCTGTTGGAACACAGAGAAGGTAAGAGAAGTTTACTTCAAGAATATGATGGCTAAGCTAAAACCTAAAGAATGAGCATGCCAAGGGGAAGAGTGGGGCCCAAGAGAGGGAAAAGAATCTTTTTCACCAAAAAGTAAAGAAAAAACATTAGAAGCTGAAGGAAATAAAGTACAGAATGGCTGGGGCACTGCAGGGAAAGACAGGGACAAGGCCAAAAGATTAAGGCTGAACTAATCTTAATGATGATGGCTATAATTTGAAATTTAATACTTTCAATTTCTTCCCCGAAGACTTAAAAAGTATCATTTGAGAAAAAAAAAGGTCAAAGTATATTAGCTCTACTGCTGAAGAAAAAAAAATGTGCATATATTTCATATCAGTGACTTGAAAAGGGAAATTTTTATCTAGTCATAACCATACGACGTGCTGAAGTTTAAATTAACTTTTCCATAAGTATCTTGGTTCCCCATCTATGACGCAGTACTTCTCTAGGTTATCAGTTTCTTCTTGAAATTTGCCTTAAATTTGGTAAGAGCCGATAATTATAAAAAGGAATCATAACACTTTAGCTGCAACAGATTCGCCAGGAAGCCTTGTTAAACACAAGGTTCTGGCTCCCTACTCACAGTTACTAATTCTGTAAATGTGAGGTGGGGCTTGAGGATCTGCGTTTCTAACAAGTTCCCAGGTAATGGTGATGCTGGGGTCCTTAGACCATACCTTGAGAACCTCTGCACTAAGGTATGTTGTTAGTGTTCTTGAATAAAGGCATGAAGAAAGAAGAACTGTTTCTGAACACTTAACTAAGGTAATAATAGTTAGGGGTCCAAATTTAATTCAAGTCCTGTGTCTGAGTTGAACTGCATTTTCCAAACATCTTGCAAAACTGGCATTTCAATCTTCCTGTTTGAATTTACTGTTCTATTAACCAGTAGGAATTCTACTAGCAGCCTACCTCTAACTTCACAAAGAGTGGTTCAAAAGTTTTGCTCTTCAAAAATGCTTAGCAGGAAGCATCAGCTGAAAAGAGCACAGCACCTTCGAAAACGCTCTGAAACCAATTTAGTCTTGCTGTTGTCACTACTACGAATGTAATTTTACCTTTCCAAAATGATCTAGTATACAAACAAGGTCCTTCATAAGGCAAAATAATTTTTAAAAAGGACAACCATATTTTCTTTAAACACAACAGATACGTTTTAAGATAGTGAAAATGAAAATTACAAATAATTACAATGCATTTCATCGACTAAGGTCTACATTTACATATATTATTACATCCTATTTAAATATGTAATCATAATAATTGGTAATTAATTTTGCACCAACTCTCAGGAACTTGCTACTTTTCCTTGTACACAGTTTGCTACTTATGGGGTTCATACTGTCATCTAAGTGTTGCTTGCACAAGAATCTTAATTATCAGAGTAGCTAATTTTATGACCAGTCAGTATGCAATTAACTCTGCTTTTCTTTCTACATATATATTATAGACAAGCACTGTGACTTCCTTTTTACTACAATTAGAACTATTAATTTTAATAACTTATGGTTAACACATCAAAGATCTTCATGATAACTCTGCTTTTCTTTCTATATATATATTTTAGACAAGCACTGTGATTTCCTTTTTACTCCAATTAGAACTATTAATTTTAATAACTTATGGTTAACAAACATGTCAAAGATCTTCATAAACTGACCAAATCATCACACATAATAATTATAACAGCTAACAATCACTGAACCCTTAGAAGGTAGTATAAACCACACTCAATACTTAAGTCTCAATCTCAACCTTCTAGTTGAAGGAAATGAGCCACAGAGAATTTAAGTAGCTTGCCTAAGATGATATTGCTATCCAATAGACAACCAGGGCATTTTTATCATGCTTTTGAGATACAATTATAGAAGAAGAAATTACTGGAGTATGCTACAGTTGTAATACTGAGAAATTTAAAATGTTTAATTTAGGAAATATAAATTTGACCTCAACCCCCAAAACCTCCTCGCTCCTCTCAGGAGGTTCTCAATAACCCAAGATAGGCAGATGAGGTCTCGAATTATACTGAGATCTCTAAGGGAAAGAAGAGGTGTGGAGTTTCATTTTCCTTGTCATCAGGCAAGAGCCAAAGGACCATCAGAGTAAAGGAGAAGTCTTGCCTTTCTCCCCAAAGTCTAGAGCCTGAAACAAAGACCAGCAGATGTGGAGGCATCATCCAGAGCACAGGTCTCTAAGATCCCTACAGGGTACAATCTTCCCAATCGCCAGTGACTCCTGATGAGCCAAACTGCTTCTGGACTTTGCTGACCTTGACTTTCATCAATATTTTAGGAGCAGAGAGGGCTACACCCACAGCCTCAACTAAGCGGGAACAGTGTGCTGCCTAAATCCTGGTTTTCCTTAGGCCTAGAATAGACACTGCCTTGCTGTTTTCTAATGTTTTTGCTCTGTGATGTGAAATATTTGCACTTGATCTTCCAGAGCACATTACAGTACTCTGCAGTTACCATTCTCTTTTTTAATTTGTTCAATGAACTTTAAAAATTTTACAAACTATACCCTAGTTTTGGGGAGGGGAGGAGGGGATGAGGAAAAAAGGGAAAAAGAAAAAAGTCTCTGTTGCTTCTTTAAGTGTATTTCTTCTTTTGCTATCATCTCCTTCCACCACCATTTGCTATCAAAACACCTTACAGACACCTCTACTGTTGTATTACATCAGACAGAATTACTTGTTAACTTGTCTGCATCCTGCATTCAGTTATAAATGCCTTGACAGTAGGGGACATTTGATGTTTTCTGCTTTTATCTTATTTACATATATCTCCACTTGGTACACAGGGCAGGGTTCATACTACTTCTACATACACTTGTTTTTCCATCTTTTAAGAGCAGATAATACATATTCTAATTTCAAAGGATTATTGCAGGAATAAAATTAGAAAAGATAAATGTACTACATACACACTCTATAATAACATTATTCAACCCTAATCCTCATAATAAACTGCAAGGTTTATTAGAACATTCATAAATAGATGCCTCATTACTTTATACATATGCTGAACAACAGAGTTTACAGCTAAGTGCTCTCTCACACTATCTTTATTCTTGAGCACAAGCATGAGAATATGTGCTCTGATGCTTGAAATCTGTGTCAAGTATGCGAACAATGGAAAATTTAAAAAAGGAAAACCAAGAAAGGACAGCCTAAATGTTCAAACTGTTGTTTAAATGCTGCAGAGAAACAGAAACTAACCAAATAAAGTATTCGACACAAAGTGAATCATCCTTCACTTAACAAGGGTTCCCATTTATTTACAGATAATTAACATAAACTTTTAAATTCTGTGATTAACAGGTTGATAATATACTAAAACCAAAAAGAAAAAAATCATAACTCCAAATCTACACTGAAAACTTATCTTCCTGCTTACCTGTGACCATAGCCTCTATACTGGGTTGAATTGTGTCCCTACGAAAAGGTATGTTCAAGTCTTAACCCTAGAACTCACAAATGTGATCTCATTTGAAAATAGGTAATTAAGATATAATTAAGATGAGGTCATAATAAATTACAGTGGGCTCTATATCCAGTAACTGGTAACTCTATAAGAAAAGATGACAATATTTGGATACAGAGACATAGAAGAGACCTATAACACAGGGGAAAAGGCCATGTGATGACTGAGGCAGAGATTGGAGTGACATTGCTACAAGCCAAAGAACTCTAAGGACTTCTAGGAGCCACCAGAAAATAGGAAGAGGCAAGAAAGGATTTTTCTGCAGAGCCTTCTGAGGGACCCATTGATGGCCCTGTTGATACCTTGATTTCAGACTTCTAACCTTTGAGATTACAAGGGAATAAATTTCTTTTGTTTTAAGCCACCAAGTTTGTGTAATTTGTTTTAGCAGCCCTAGGAAACTAACAAAGATTCTCAAGGAGATGTGACCACACATCAGTAACAGTACAAAGAATGCAAAATAAAGAAGTAATTACAACATCTATTTTCTTAGTTGTCTTACATAATTATAGGGGAAATATCTGGGGGCTATGTTTCACTAGAAGGAGAAACCACACATTGCCTTCTCATCTACTCAGTAAGAGCATGATAATCAGGCAGCAGTCATAAGGTTACATCTAGAAATTTCTACCCACAGGGTTCCGATGTTCTATCTGCATCATATTAATGCTTGATTGTTTTGTGTGTGACTGAAAGTACATTGATTTTGGTTTGGTATTACATCACAGCCATAGAACATTTTCTTCCTGTGATCCAAATAACTGTTTTCTAAGAACTAACTGTGTAATGCTCTGCTCTGCTTTTTGGCTTTAGTGAAGTTGTGTTGAATTTTTAAAAACTGATCTTTTCACAGTCATCTATCTACATTCATCCCAAGGAACATGGCAGAAAGGGATGACAACACAATCTATATTCTATTATTCCTGAGAAAGTAAAGCCAATGGTCAGGGGTGTAGCCCAACAACGCCATCAGAATCATCCTCTTTAATTATGAAGTATGATGAGAACCACACCTGTCATGGTATAATAATCATTAATAATATACTTTGGGTACTGTGGGTACTCATATTTAATAAAGTCCTATAAAAGTAGGAATTAAGCATTATCCAAATACAAGGGCTCTTCTTTGAATCACACAAAAATCAAAGGGTGTTTGATATTAAATCGAAGTAAAGCAAAAGAATAATAACTGACAAGTAATAAAGCAATTCTCCAAGTAACAAGTATACTTCTGAAAGAAACAAAAATGAAACTACAGTACTGGAAAAACTCTGCTAGTTTTTTGTGAATCATGACTCTTACAGATAGCCTATAGAAGGACAGATCAGAGCTGCTCAAGAAAGCAGCAGCTTTTACCATCTCCAAAAGTCTAATTTCCAACTCTGATGTAAATTGGCAAAAGTTCACTTCAAATTCAGGTCCTATATATCTTAGCATGAAGATTTATGACATCCAGGAGCCAGCCATCAGAGTCATACACTTCAACAGATGTAAAGCTTTAACCTACGGTTGGCACACATTCCAGCTTTAAGCTGATTTCTCATTCTCTACTTGGAAAAACTGCTGCAGGACCAAAGTTGCAGCATGTACTTTAATTTAAAGGTTTAGATGCCCAGTGTGATCCAGATTTTAAAAATTTCTAGATAAATTATATCAAATTTTTAACAAAGTATTAAACTCAAGTCAATACTAAATGACTTTCCTTTGGAAACATTTCGTTAGCACAAAAAAGGGAGAAAACTCTTATTTCTTTACAGACATTGTAAGAGATTAGCAACTTTATCTTGAGGCCATAAATACACTTCAATCTAAGTGAACTTATTCTTTTCTAAAAGCTTGTGTAAAGCATTTAATATCTAAATAGCTTTGGCTTACTACATACAGAATTAGACACAGCTCAGTTTTCTTCTATAAAAACACTATCATAATGTGCTAGTGTATTTTTTTTATAAGTTCTTCATTAGAAGTTTTATTTACTTTAGCGATGTTGTGTTTTTTAATAAAAGCCCACCTCCCCCTCCCTACCAAATGCACAATTACACATACAGGCAAGTATCTGTATTGCATTTCAGAAGGTTCCAATACCCACCACCAGTTTATAGAAACTTCAAATTAAGAACTACTGAAACAGGACTATTACAGAATCAAAAATCTTCGGGAAACAGAATTTTTTATATTTCCTACATTATTGGTAATTATTACCAGAAGGGTGAGGGGAAAGAGGTAAAAGGCTTCAAATTTTTAGGTTTTATTTAAGATGTACAGACGTTTAGGAGTAAAATGGCATAAAGCTTGGGATTTTCTCTAAAATACCTCCCCCCCACCCCACACACACACTCATGTGTGGCAAATGTTCATGGTAGTGGAAAAAGAATGATGAATATGGGGGCATGGGATTAACTTTTTATTTTTGTGTATGTCTCAACATTTTCAGAATTAAAAGTTGAAAAATTTTCAAAAAGAACCTTCCAATTAATCAAGATGTCAAGATATCATTTACATATGTGGACACTGAACTCTTAGCTAAGGTCACAGAACCACAGCTAAGCAGATCTGTAGCAGCTGGACTGGGGCTGTATATGCCAGGTTGTCTCAGATTTTACTTGATCTTTTTATTCTTTCCAGAAGAAAAATTCGGAAAAAATTGTGTAAAGCTTGATGCCCACCTGCACTGTGGTCAAGACCATTTCTTTTCTCAGGCCATTCTGAGAGTCTGCGTTCTTAAGAGAAAAAGAGAGACTATACCATCTTGATGATAACTTTGGAAAATACCTTTGACATGTGAAGCTGAGGAAAAATTTGTCTCCAAAATACTTGGGGAATTGGGGAAGGAAATAATCCAATAAATTAAAAATATCATCAAATACAATTGCTTTAAAATTTGGAATGGGCTTTCCTGTCGACCCTTCCACAACTCAACCCCCGCCCTTCTCATGGAGAGCAATGACTTTATAAAGAAACTAGGCCAAGAGAGCTAAGGGAATTAAGTTGAATACTCTGCAGCACAGTTTAGCAAGCAATTCATCAACAGGGAGGTTATCAAGTACTGCTGGCTGAATTTTAAAGCACTTTCTCCAATAAGGCTGGACATGCACGCCTCTGGGCATACAGATTTTCTTTATATTGGCAGGAGAATTGTTTCCTCATTCCATCTTCCTTAGAGCCAACTCAATTGTTATGGTCACAGAATTTATGACAACTGATAGAACCCCTTTTAACTATTAGTTTCAATCTTCTCTTTAACCAAAACCTTTCAGTCTAGGAACTCATAAATCATTACATTTAAGGCCAGGCACGGTGGCTCATGCCTCTAATCCCAGCACTTTGGGAGGCCGAGGCAGGCAGATCATGAGGTCAGGAAATTGAGACCATCTTGGCCAACACGGTGAAACCCCTTCTCTATTAAAAATACAAAAATTAGCTGGGCGTGGTGGTGCACACCTGTAATCCCAGCTACTCGGGAGGCTGAGGCAGGAGAATCACTTGAGCCCAGGAGGCGGAGGCTGCAGTGAGCCGGGATCGTGCCACTGCACTCCAGTCTGGCGACAGAGCAAGACTCTACCTAAAAAAATAAAATAAATCACTACATTTATTTGAGTTTTATTATATCTTATTACTCTCTACAGTTTCAACTGGATGCATAACAAAATTAAAAACCCCTATTTACTAATAAGATGAGTTCTTTAAATCTATTTTCTCATTTCTCCCAGTAACCTCATCAGGGTAGGTAGTATTCTCACCATTTTACAGACTGGCAAACAGAGGCTTGGTCAGAGAGTTAAACATATCAGTTTCAGGTCATACAAATAGTATGTGACAGCCAGATTCTGAACCTAGGCTGTCTGACCTGCCCTTTCCAGTGTGCTGCATTATTTGTGGAAATAAAAAAGAAACAAAAAAAGAAAATCAGAAAAGGAAGGCAGCAAGAGAAAGAAAGAAGAAGGGAACTGGGAGATCCATTAGCAAATCTTTATAAGCTGGAGAGCCTTGGAAAGATTGTCTAACACTGTCTTTTACTTTATGATTCTGCCTTCCAGGCAGTTAACTTAAAACTACAAGTACTTTTAAGTAACCCAGTTTTGTATTCAGGTTGTTTTAATTTTTCATTTACTTTTAAACAAACATCTATTCTTCACTACTGAGAAGATCTTCATGGAGAGAAATATCATTAGAAAAGGCTGCGATTCAGCACAAGAGCTCTTATAAAGGACAGACTGTCTCCTCAAGCTCCCTGAGCCCGTATATCCAAAGAGTCACCTCATAAAGGAGAGCTCAGACTGTCATCTGGCGAGTATCCTTCTGGGACAAAGACGGCAGAAGAAGAAACTGGCAGCAACCCTTACTGTTCTGCAGCAGCTGCAGGTGATCCCCACACAAGCAGTCCTACAGCAGAGGGGCCTGAATGTTAGAAGGAAAACTATGAAACAGAAAGAAATAACTTCATCAACAACCTGGACATCCACTCAGAGACCCAATCTGAAAGTCAACAACTACAAAGACGACAGGTGGATAAATCCACAAAGACAGGAAGAAACCAGCGCAAAAAGGATGAAAACACCCAAAACCAGAACGTCTCTCCTCCTACAAGGGATCACAACTCCTCACCAGCAAGGGAACAAGGCTGGATGGAGAATGAGTGTGATGAATTGACAGAATCAGGCTTCAGAAGGTGGGTAATAAGAAACTTCTCTGAGCTAAAAGAACACGTTCTAACCCAATGCAAAGAAACTAAGAACTTTGAAAAAAGACTTGATGAAATGCTAATGAGAATAAACAACTTAGAGAAGAATATAAGTGAATTGATGGAGCTGAAAAACACAACACGAGAACTTCGTGAAGCATGCACAAGTTTCAATAGCTGAATTGATCAAGCAGAAGAAAGAATATCAGAGATCGAAGATCAACTCAATGAAATAAAATGAAAAGGCAAGATTAGAGAAAAAAGGGTGACAAGGAATGAACAAAGTCTTCAAGAAATATGGGACTATGTGAAAAGACCTAATTTACGTTTGCTAGGTGTACCTGAATGTGACAGAGAGAATGAATCCAAGCTGGAAAATACTCTTCAGAATATTACCCAGGAAAACTTCCCCAAACGAGCAAGGCAGGCCAATATACATACAAGTCCAGAAAATACAGAGAACATCACAAAGATATTTCTCAAGAAGAGCAACCCTAAGGCACATAATCGTTAGATTCACCAAGGTTGAAATTAAGGAGAAAATACTAAGGGCAGCCAGAGAGAAAGGTCGGGTTACCCACAAAGGGAATCCCATCAGACTCACAGCAGACCTCTCAGCAGAAACCCTACAAGCCAGAAGAGAGTGGGAGCCAATATTCAACATCCTTAAAGAAAAGAACTTTCAACCCAGAATTTCATATCCAACCAAACTAAGCTTCCTAAGCGAAGGAAAAATAAAATCCTTTACGAACAAGCAAGTACTCAGAGATTTCATCACCACCAGGCCTGCTTTACAAGAGCTCCTGAAAGAGGCACTAAACATAGAAAAAAACAACCAGTACCAGCCACTCCAAAAACATACCAAATGGTAAAGAGCGTCAACACAATGAAGAAACTGCATCAACTAATGGGCAAAACAGCCAGTTAGCATCAAAACGGCAGGATCAAATTCACACATAATATTAACCCTAAATGTAAATGGGCTAAATGCCCCAATCAAGACACAGACTGGCAAATTGGATAAAAACCAAAACCCACATGTGTGCTGTATCCAGGAAA
>PVKP010042172.1:0-18244 GCA_004027715.1 Plecturocebus donacophilus
CTTACCCAAGAAATGGTGGAAGAGATAGGAGGGAAAAAAGTAAGTATTTATTGCTATATTAGGAAAGAATAGAATATCTGAACACTCGGAGACAAATAAGATATGTGTCTGAGAAGTGAAGCTCAGAGAGCCTGGCTGTTGTGACTACACCATTCATGGGACACTAATGATCAGAATGAAGAGGATGAGTATATAGAGTGGCCAGTCCTAAAGCCCAGCCTTCGAGTAACACACAAAATCAGACAGGAAAAGGAAAGGGTATCAAAGGTTTATTTAGTAGAAGAGTTATACAACATAGGCTGTGTTTTCAAAGAATAATCTAGAAGCTAAAACAATAAAGTGTTCTAAAAAGTAAGACACTTTATGACCATAACCTCAAACCATATAGGAAATGAAAAAGGTTCCAAATAATATGAAGATAAATAAATCTTAAATATTGAAGCAAGTTGAAAAATATAATTCCAATATCTGGCGTATGTTTTTTTGTTGCTTTTTTAAACTCAATAATTGTTCAAGATAGCTGGGTTTAGGATCACCGCAGGAGAGAGAGGGAGAAAAATGAAGGGAGAAAGGGAGGAGGAGAACAGAACAAAGGGATAGACTCTGTCTCTCTCTACCTTTCTCCCTCTTTTTTCCTTTTACTATTACTTTCAGCCCATGACGTTTTATGTTATAGGACCACAGGTCTCCAGTTCTGTTGCCTCAAAAGTAGTCAGCAAATTGGGTGCTCTAGAGTTCCAACCTACAACATATACCAAGTCAGTCATGGTTGGCTCCTATCACATCTTGAGGTCGAAACCCATCTCTGTGACTTACTATCATTTAGACAAATCACTTCAGTTCTATAATTCTCACTTTCTTAATCTGTAGAAGATGGATTATAATGAAAATTTAAGAGAACAGTGTATAAAGTGCTTTGCAGTACCTGGTGTATAGTAAACAACTTATAAATGTAGCCATCATTACTAGTTGTGCCACTAAGAGTTTAGGTGACTTTGGGACAAGTTTTTTGCATCTGTGGACGTCAAATTCCTCATCTAAAACAATTAGAGGTTTTCATAGACACAGGAACATCAGACACTGGGGACTGTCAGCGGGTAGGGGGCAAGGAAAGAGAGAGAATTAGGACAAATACGTAAGGCATGCAGGGCTTAAAACCTAGGTGATGGGTTGATAGGTGCGGCAAACCACCATGGCACATGCATGTAACAAACCTGCATGTTCTGCACATGTATCCCAGAACTTAAAGTAAAATTTAAAAAATCTTAGATTTTTTTCCTCTTTTTTCAGTTATTACCTATTACACTTTCAATGGGAAGTTTCACATATGATTTTCTTTAAAACTAAATCAAAATAAAAACACAAATTAGTTTTTCTTGATTCAACAAGACAGATACACTCAATGAACACACTTTCCAGAGATGGATAAGGGATTTCAAAAAGGGAGAACAAGGTGTGATTGATTTTAGTTCATATCACAGCTAGGGTCTAATTCAGAATTGTCTACTTAAAAGCACATTGCCTTTGAGACTCTGTGAGTGATGGATATGACAAATGTTGTTTCCCACTCCCTACCCCTCCCACACCAAGAAAAAAGATAATATCTACTCCAACTAGTCAAAAAACATTTGCATCCCTTGCTGCTTAGTTTTGAGCTAGAGCCAAGGATTCTTCAAGTTTCTTTCTCAAGGCATCTAGCTGCTTTTGGTGAAATACTGCAGTGATTGGGCTCTGGCTCAAACCTAATCTATGAACAGACTCTTGTTCCTCTGCTATGCCTCCAATATTTTCATCCTGGTGTCAGGAAAAGCTCCACAGGCATCCAGTATGTCAACACATCAACACAACTTGGTATTGAGGCCCCAACAGACAGTAAACAATGGCTAAGCTTGCTGGGGCAGAAGGAGGACAGAATCCCTTCCTCAGTTCCCACCCTAATCCCACACAGCTCATCCAGTACAGACTTGTACAGTATTCATTTCAGACAGAAAAGGGAATCTGAAGGCATACCATTTTCCCAGCTCCATTAACTTCCTGTTTTATGTATAGGGGACTAGAAATGAGGAGAATGCGACAAGATGACCTCTGTAATCTATTTTAGTAAAGATTTTCTATTATCTGTGACGGATACTACCTCTCTGGATTCAGTGTGAGTGCTTGGATTTTTGTTATAGATGTTTTTTACTCTGTGATTTTCACTCATATATGTTACATAGTTTCTACTCAATTTGGGAAAGATTGCTTGGGGCATGTAATCCTTGTGAGTCTGTGGAAGAAAGTTAGGGACAAATTTATCCTAAGTTGCTGTTCAAATTTTGGTCTTATCTCTTATCCTCCACCTGGCTGCTACTGTAGAAATAGATGAACATATTTGAAAGCCATCGAAAGTAAAATCAGAAGGCTTAGGCTCTTGTTCTGGCTCCATCTGTATGTGTCTTTGGAAAGTCAGTTGCCCACCCTGAATCTGGGGATGCTCATCTGAAAATGGCAAACCGTGGTGAGTTTTGAATGGTATGACAGAAATGTTCTGCAGATTTCAAAAATGCAGTAGGCATGTGAAATGGAGTCAGGATTTCTCAAGTTTACATTAGACTGTTCTGACCAGAACTTCCCAGCCTTGGACTTCCATCAATAGGTGTCTCTCCAAAACTGAAATACACAGAGGAAAAACTGAAACTCATCATTTCATTACTCATTGACTGTTCTCCTTTATATGGCTTCCAGGACATATAAATGGTTTATCTGGTGAGGTAGTTGTATCTTTAGTCAATGGCTAGAGCCCAAAACAAATATCTTTACTGCCTTTCTTAGATAAATTCTTGTAAGAAACAAGAGTTGATGCCATGACGGATGCTTTTCTATTCAGAAAGGAAAAGAAGAAACTTCCACTTGACCCCTGAGTCCCACTCTCTTCCAGATACCACATAGAGGATCGCTTACTTCTTTAGTGGAGCGAATGTTACCTAGCTTTAGGATATCAGCCTGTCCTCAGGGGAGGGAAGCAGGGGAGATGTACACAGCTCTCTAATTTGTCTGTCTTCCTACCATTTAACTTTGTGTCTTTGGAACCAGTTTTGTAGCTTGACTTCTTTATTATTCTTAGATCATCATTGGATGAGAAGAAAAGAACTATAAGAGTAGAAAAGAAAAGCTGAAGAGCACTATGAATATAAATATACTGACTTTAATTTCCAGCATGTCATATTCCTTCTGGATCTATTACTGCTTTGTAGGTCCTGGTTTTCTTCCACAAGGCAGAAGCTAGGTCCCTAGGACAGAGAACACAACATTTAAACACAAAATCTAAATGTTGTCCTGTTTTCCTGCCTGTGGCTTATGAATAGTCAATACTTATATGAGGACTCTGCCTCTATACAGAATTCTAATGGCACAAAAGAGTCACTTGACTAGTCAAAGTGATGTGGTCACCATATGAGGGACATTTCTGAACATAAGCAATAACCTCACATTAGCCCCATTTAATCCAAGCAATGCCTCATAAAACAAGGGATGGATTGTTCTTAGACAAAGAGACAAAGATTTAGCTGGAGCCAGTGAGAGAAAACCTAGCACAGGTGATTTAGTAACAAAGTTACAATCTATTTTATGCCTAGCATGCTTTTAAATTTTCAAATACTTCTTCGGTGTTCAAATCATGTTCTGTGATCAATACGAACTCTAAAATGTGACCAATTATGTAATGCATCTCCATTTTGCTGATAAATAATATGAGATTCATAGAGCTTCAGTGCCATCTCATAGCCAGAGTGTGTACATAACCTTCTGTCACCGGATTTTTCTCTGAAACCACAATGTCTCAGTTTCTAGATCAACTTATTCTTACAGAATTAATTAACATTTCTCACTCACCTTGAGAACTCACTAAAGTTTGTGGACAAAAACAAAATAACTCCATCCTAAGGACAGGGAAAAATAACATCTTAAAGCATAGGAGAAA
The DNA here is from genome assembly GCA_004027715.1 of Plecturocebus donacophilus. Lineage (NCBI taxonomy): Eukaryota > Metazoa > Chordata > Mammalia > Primates > Pitheciidae > Plecturocebus > Plecturocebus donacophilus. The sequence continues at coordinate 3,959 of PVKP010042172.1, forward strand.
CAAAATTTTATTCATTGTATTACATACTACACTTCATAATCTCTGTCCAATGAGAGGTTAGTGAGTAGTCCAACAACATATATCCATGGTCAAATGATTTTTCAGTCTTATATTGGCCCACTATATAGACAACATCATGCTAATTGAATCCAATGAAGTCCCTAGATGACCTAGTAAGACATGCATTCTATACTGATTAAAATTTTAAGGGTCCATTGGTTTGGGGCATGTCAGCAATCTCCTCTGAAGAATGAATTTCTGTACCTTGTACTTCTTATGACATTCGATTAGCCTTTTTAGACTTTAGAATTGACAGATACTGCACTCGGGAAGACTATTCCATGTTATTGGGTAACATGGGAAGCTGCTAGTTGGAAGTAATATGGGAACTATTCCATATTATTGGGTAACATGGGTAACTCTGCCTCTTGAGCAATATGAACTAGCATATCTGATAGTTTAAAATGCATCTGTGCTGGATAAGGATGCTATAAAAATTCTCTAAAAAGATGCAATAAGAAAGTCACAATGCAGACCTGTAGTTTCAGAGCAAAGCCATGCTTTCTATAGTAGAAAACAAGTGTTCTTTTGCAATATGTCTCCTGATGTGCTAGTAGAGATTGAAGCACCTGGACGTGGAATATCAAATGACTGTAACACTCAGCTGCCCATGATGACATTGAGTCCTAACATTGAGTATGCATAGCAGCAAATCCATCACACCATGGAAGTAATGCATTTGAGAGAAGACTCACATGGCTATGAAAGGCATTAATAAGTGCATAAACAGATGGCCCAGATTTCTATGGCACCTTAGGCTGCTACACCACTGTGGGAACTATAAAATGCTCACTTAGCCAGAAGCAGAGACTTAAACAGCATTCCTCAAAGGGAGCAGCCCTTTAGAATGGGCGGCGATTTTTCTGTAGATCATTCAATCCACACTTTATATAGGAGTTCTTACTACCTGCCTTATTCATAAGTATGTTCTACCACATAAAATTGCCTTGGGGCAAAATCCACTTTTATTAACAAGATTCAACAATGGGCCCATTACCACATACACAATCACACAGAAGCAGCTGGACTGATAGAATAATAGAGCAGTTTGTTGATGGTTCAGCTAACACACAGTTGAGGAACAACCAGCTGCCTTCAGGATGTGCTAAACACCAGAGCACTACATGACAGGGAGCAGAATTTGAAATGGGTAGTGGAGAAGGGATCTAATGAATACCTACAGTCTTAGAACCAACCCAGGAGCAGACGCTGGAGCTTTTGGCAGTATTTTATCATCTTAGGCCTCCAGGAGATGATAACTAGGTAAGGTATTGAAGGTGGTCATGAATCTCATTGGACTTACAGTTTTCCTTTTTTGGAAGGAGTGAAGTCTTTATTCTCTCTAAACAAAATCATAAATAAAATTTAAAAGGTATCTTATAATGTAGTATAGCAGCCAGACAAACTCTCTATTGGAGAGTTGAGCTGGGGTTCAGCAAGGAGTTTACTCTGTTAAACACAGCCATTTGTTCCACCTTGGATGTCCTTGACCACCTCATTTTTCCATAATCAGACACCACCTGCCTCCCATACTGGACCACTGCCATTCATTCAGCACTGTAATGTTAAGCTTTAGGTTGAACTTTATTCATATATTCATGCCATGTGTCCTTCTTTGGACTTAGGTGAAATGCCATACTTGGGACATGGGATTTACCCTACTGAGTGGCCACTAAACGGATCAGAAGATATGACTAGGAAGTTTAAAAGAATGAGGCCTCCATGGGACAAATACTGACCAATGTGAAGCAGGAGATGACAGGGATCCGGGCAGATAAATCTTTCTTCCTTTACTCTGAGATGCAGTTTTCTATGTAGCCCCTCCAGATAAAGTTATCTGTGCTAGAAAACATTCCTTGGAAACATTCAGTGGTTTTTCTTTGAGGCTTATAGTAAGGATGTGGCCAGCAGCGTAACTCAGAGAATTTCATCTTTACTTGCTTCACTTTTTGATTCTTTTGCACATCCATGTAGCCGACTTCTAAATGTAGTGTCAGTGGTTTTATCCTTTCTCTGAGCTTTGCTTTTAGAGACTCTAGATTAAGAGCAAGTTTCAGTTACTCCTAGGCTGTGGTACCTTGCACGGTAACAGGCACATTGTACTCCTCTATCAATTTGGAAATACTAAGTTAAATCAAATACTGAAGCAAAATAAGACAGATATTATCAGAGGTGCTGGCATTTGCAATTTGTGTCTTAATGTAAGATGAAAGGCTAGCATTCATAATAGGAGAGGAAGTATTATTTGGAAGCAAATTCCCTTTCCTGTACTTGGAAATAATAGTCTTAGGACCAGATCCATTTCAAGTAGCCAAAATTGAGGATTGTTCTGGATAGACCTGGGCAGCTTACAGTTTATTTCCCCAGTCCCTCTCTGGGAAAAGCATGCACTCAACCAAATGACAGACTCTCCTGTAAAACTTGCTGAAAAAATTCTTTTTCCTTAAGCCAATCATGAAAAGTCTCCCAGTCACCTCTTCTCTTGATTTATTGTGATTGACTTCATATTCCAGTCTTTTCTTTATTAAAAAAAAGGTTTTATAAACACGTACACATATACACAGGCATGCACACACCCATTATAAGCCCTTTAGTGTAAAATTCTGTACTCTTCTGTGCAAGTCAATTTTCCCATCTAATTAAGGGGCAGAGTGATAGCTAGCTAGAGGCTATGTTATGCTTAACCTACCACGAAGGGTGTGTATGAGAAAGAATCTAACAGCTATGCATGGATAGGTGGAGACTTGTTATCTCATGCTCAATTTTCTTCTATAATAGAGAGCTCCATGAGTGGTTTGCCAAAACAAGAAAGTTGGTATGTGATATCTATTTTTTTGAGGTGAGATCTTTATCATAAAAATGACACAAAAGAGCTCTTTATAATCAGGGTAAAATATGTCATAATGTTCTAAACATATCCTCATAATGATTCCATATTTTTGTTACTACCTTTATGATCAGCTCTATGGAAAACTGTCATGGATATCCTCAGTCCTTTAGTGCCATCTCACACAATGTGATAGTTTCTTCTCAAGGTACCTAGCCAGTTTGGACCATACTGGAGATAGTTTAGAAAACAAATGCATGGCACTTCCATGATTTGTGTTAAAGTGAACTAAATATGGCCTGAGAAGAATTCCTCACTTTTATATTTGAGTCCTTGTGAACCAAACATACCCTAACTTAATAGGTAGACATGACTGAAAACCTAACTTACGAGTGTACGTCTGTAACAATAGCTGAACCTTGGCCAATCCAAGCAGCCATACTTCAACTACTCATAGACTGCTGAGTGTTCAAACTGTGTTCAAATAAGGCAAACACCAACCCCAGTCTGTAACCAGTCCAGCTGTTTTTGTAGCTCACTTCTGATTTTTGTACATCAATTCCTTTTATCTATATATTTGTTCGATCATGAGGCATCCCTGGAGTCTCTTTGAATCTGCTGTGATTCTAGAGACCTCCCAATTTGTGGATGGTTTTTCATCTTGCTAAATTAAACTCCATTAAATTTAATTTGTCTGAAGTTTTCTTTTAACAATTGTTACTTATTAGCTGGGCCATCTTTCTTAATTTCAGTTAATGTATGAAACAATTGGTAAAGTCCTTATTAGCTTTAGCATTATTGAACTTTATCTGTGATTTATTCAATTTCCGTAATGAGACTGCTGTCTTTACTCATAAGACATTTAGAATCATAAAATATTATTTCAGTTCAGTCTCAAGTTTTATCACAATTGTAGCAGTTCAATAAAGGGATATCTTAATTATAGACATGCAACTCAAGGAGTGCTCTACAGACTGGCCACATCAGCATTTCCTGGGATCTGATGAGAAATGCACATTTCAGTACCAATCCAAATCTACTAAGTTGGAATCTGCAATTTAACAAGCTATTCCAATGTTCTGACACACATTAGAGTTTAGACTTGAAGGCTGTCCCTGAGGAGATCTTCCAGGTCTGATGTCAAGGTGCACTACAAGTCATTCCTCTTAGCAATGAGGTTAACTCACAGAATGATCTCCCTTGGTGCCAAGCTGAATACCTAGATGACATGAGGTGCTTGTCAGGGAGATTAGAGTTTCTCAGCTGCAACTGCCAATGAACAGATTGTTTCAGCTGCTGATGACTTAATACTCTCCTCCACGGTTGACTTGTTAATTTCACATTTTTATGTCTATGAGAAAGGTTGATGGCTATATATAAGTCTGCATTTTCACCAATTCTTAGCCTTCCTATGTGTATAATGCCAATTTGTTTGCCACTATAGAAGCTTTCCTTACATAGCATCCAAAGGTAACATTACATTATAGGTAAATGTAGCCTATTTACTGAACTAAACCAATATTTTCATTATGAAACATTATAAATAAATATTTTATTATATAGTCATAATACAATAAACAACAATGACTTTTATAGCTGTACCAAAGGGTAGATCTTTCTCAGCTCTCAAATTTAAAACATTCATACATTACCAAGAGAATAAATAAAATGGGTTGGTTAGAAGATAATTCAGGAATACAGACTAGCTTTCTTTGTCTGGGATTCTTTGGCGAGTAACCCTTTCAAGTCAAGCATTGTATTTTATTTCTTCCACCATACATCAGTCAACGTTGGATTTCTAAAAATTCAGTGTGGAAAGAAATCTATTGGAAATCTGTATTTCAGGTTTGAAATTAAGCATAAGTGAACAGACTTCTGTACAGATGCATATTTCATTTATAATTCAAAGGTTCAAATAGAATTCCTTTGGATTTTGATAATTTAGCTACCAAAACTTATTGGTTTCTTAGGTAATATTTCAAATTAAAGTAGAAATACTTACTCTCACCAGACACTTATTGTCAGCCTTTGTTCTTTCTCCAACCTGTGCTGTATGCGTTGAGTAACCATCCACTTGCAGATTTCCCCTCTTTTGTTGTAAACCCAATGAGAAGCCAACTGCAATGACACTCCTCTCACTCTAATCTGGATGTGATCTGTGATTCATTAAAATTAATAGAATATTGTAGGCACAGCACTAGATTGGCTTCTAGATTAATTCTTGAATATCGGCAACTCCACTTCCTTGGAGTATTCTCTCTTGGAGCCCTGAGATCACCATACTGGAAATGTAGAGAAGTCATATGGAGAGAGAGAGAGAGAGAGAGAGATGTCTCACCAGACCCCAGCTGTTCTAGCCATCCTGGCTCAGCACCAGATGTATATAAAGAAGCCACTGAATGACTCAAGTGCCAGCTGCAACCTCACTACCTCTCCATGGGAAATAGGGGAAACACCAAATGAGAAATATCCATTTGAGCCCTCAACCCCTTCAGAACCATGAGAGATAAAACTACATTGTTGCTTTAAGCCACTACTTTCTATGGTGACTTGTTACATTGCAATAGACATCTGGAATCATTGGCCTATGTCTAAAGGCCGAAATTCTTGGTGACAATCGATTCTTCACATTTCAACACTGACGTGAGTTGTAAGCCTCCTGAAACTTCATGGAGAGTCCATTCTGTACATCTGAATGGAGATGATCGGAAGCAAATACACAGCCTTAGCAATGAGTGGGAAGAAATTTGGGGGAAATGGCCCAATAACTGCATAGGAAAGCTGTGAGAAGACTGCTCCAACCCCAATCCCCTCCACAGTAAAAGAAAGAAGATGGGGAAAGAAAAAAAAAAAAAGATGGGAAAGGATATATTGTGTGCCCATGAAACCGAAACCTTATTGACTTTCTTATTTAGTGATGATGTTTTGATACCTATTTTATGACAACAGGAAACATAACAAACAAGATCCTGCTCCTCATAGAACTCATATGTCACAGAGCTAGACTAAAAATACACCAGTAACTAAACACATCAATAAATAAAATAAGTATAGCTTGTGACTTGTTAACAACAGTGTGCCATTTATCAAGATGGTGAAGACTTAAAAATTTGGGCAAGAGTATCATGTAATTTCTCTAAACATAAATGACCTCTTCTTTTGTAAACTGTCTTGAAAGTCAGTTATCATCCATACAGTCCTTAATCCTCAGTCTGTAATCTCACTTTATTTTTGACCCAAAATGATATTAGCCAGGGCATCAGCCTACCTTCATGCTGAGATACTTTGAATCTATTTCCAAATATGACACTTACCATTAAAAATGGTGTTTACATTAGGAGCCTGTTAAAAATAACATTGTTTGGAGTCTAAGACAATATTGTGAGAAGACTCACAGTTTATTTGGAGTAATGGCCACATCATTTGATTAAATACCTTACTACATACTATATACTTAAGGGTATGTTTGTAAATTGACAAAGGTAATTAGAATTTCTAGGTATACCTCATTATCCTGCCTTTAGGAGGCAGATAATGTAGTCTCCTCTTTTTCGTAGTTTCATTTTTCCAGTTTCAGTTATCTGTGGTTGACTATTATCCAAAAATGTTACAGTGTTTTGAGAGCTAGCGAGAGAGAGAGAAAGAGAGAGATGACATTCACATAACTTTCATTACAGCATATTGTTATCACTGTTCTATTTCATTGTTAGTTATTGTTGTTAATCTCTTATTGTGCTCCATTTATAAATGAAACTTCATTATAGATATGCATGTATAGGGAAAACATAGTATATATAGGGTTCTGTACTATCCTCAGATTTAGGCACTCACTGGGAGTCTTGAAACATGAATAAGGGCAAGCTACTGTCTGCCCTTTTTTTGTTGGCACTGAATCTGAAATTTGTTATATCAATTTATAGTCAAAGAAAACTTATACTGAAAATAATATTGAAGTTTTTATATGAGCCCACTAACTAATGCAATAGAAAATAAAGCTTCACAGAGTTAATTGTTTTGGTAGCAAATAAGGTAAATGAGAAATGTCTGGAGTAAGAAACTGTGCTCAGTTATACGTAAACCTAGTGAACTACCTTCATTCCCTCTCCCAAATATGAGGTGTTTGAGGGGCTATACTGACTCTGCCCCAGAATAAATCTGTTTCACAAATAAAGATGTATGTTGATGACCAGTTGAAACTGTAGGGTCTTTATTTACAGAAACAGTGCTTAATCAGTAAATACGTATATTGCAAAGTATTTATATATATGTTACTCGACACCTTCATTTGGTAGATGAGAAAACTAAGATGCAGAGAGTGATTCTCATATGAATGTTAAGGTTAGAATATGCATCACCTCAACTTTAATTCAATGATTTCTCTAGAATACTGCTTTGCACTTCATAGAGAGGAGGAAAACCATTTAGAAGCTTATTTGTATCTTTTGTAAAGATTGCAAATTAGTTCTGTGCATCTATTGTTTGGTGGCAGATTTTTGTGGTTAGGAGCAAGCCTGGGCCAAGAGCCGCATTGCATGGCTGGATGGAAACCTGAAGATATTTAGTTGCACCATTTTTAAGGTAAACAATCCATTCAAATATGTCTAAAAATCAAAGCACAGGATGGCATCTTGATGTAGATCTGACTACAGTAATGACCGTATTTCTGTGTGGGATTAACAAGAAAATCTTTCTTTTATTCTTTTTACCTTTTTAAAAAATATTTCTCCACAGATGAGATGAGGAACTCATAGAGCCTGATTGCTGTGATTTCAGGTTACAGGGTTGGCAAGCAAAAAGAGTTTTGAAGTCCCTGACCTTTCAGGAAGCGTATCATGTGTGAGGTAAAATTGGTGGATGGAGCTGAAATTTAAGCCAATATGCCATAATTATTAATTTGAACATTGTAGGTGTGTAGGATAATTTTCAATTAGTTATGGTACTATCTCACAAAGAAAGTTCAGATGAGAATATGGAAAAGAGAAGGTCAGAACAACATTTGAGAATGATTAAATTGAAAGAAAAACTTGAAGACTACATTTAAATAGGCTTTCGTGGGTAAGTATTACTCATATGACAGAGAAACACAATTCCACAAACCAGAAACAAACCCCCCAAAAGTGATATTTAAAGAAATTATAATGGACATAAAAAACACAAAACATAAGGGAAAAGCCTGATAAATTTAACCACATTAAAATTAAAAACACAGACTCTTAATCATCAAAAGTTACCACAGAGAGTGAAAAATACAAGCCATGAAGGAAGAAGATACTTGCAACACATATAATTGACAGAGATCTTATGCTCAGAATAAATAAATATTTCCTCGTTATTAAAAAGGAAGGGATGAAAATAAAATAGAGAAAAGACACAGACAGGCATTTCTCAGAAGTAGAAACAAAATTATCATAAACATATGGAATGTTACTCTATCATATTATCAGATAAACAAAAATTAAAACCACTAAGTTAATATTTTGCCTAGACAAGATTGGTAAAATTAAGCAGCTAGATTATATAAAATGAGGATGATGATGAGTATGTAGAGCAATGAAAACTATTACCCATCACCAGTAGAAGAATAAATTGGTGCAACCACTTGGAGTAAAAACAAAATTACCTAATACATTTGACCATTTTCATGTCTTCATATACAACAATTTCTCCCTTTTGTGCATATTCTAGATAAACCTAAAAGGTATGCTCTAAATCAGGAAACAGGCAGCAGAATATTTCTAGTTATAGCGTCATTATTAGTAAAATATTGGGTAAAACCCTAAATGATCAGCCCAGCTGAATGAGTTAACTGTGACATATTCATAAGACACCATAGTAACCACAGGAAACAAGAATTCATCCATATTTACAGGGATGTCTCAAAATATAATGTTGGGTAAAAGAAGCATGATTAACCTATTCAAACAAGAGTAAAAACCAACCAAAACCTCTCTATTAAATAGAAATACACAAGTAGATGGCAAAATGATAGAGGAAAGCAAGGAAATAAAGCAAAATTCAAATTCAGAGGAAAGAAAGATGGGTAAAAATAGACTGGTGGATACAAAACTGTTGAGTGAGTATTGTTTACTCAGGTGTTTATTTTGTTATAATTATTTGAATCATTCAAAATGTGCTCCACATATTAGTGTTTGATATCTTTCAATTATAAAATTACAAAAAAATTTAGTAAGCTGGAGATGAGACAGGATAACAGAAGTAGTAGATTGGGAAGATGAAAGAAAATAAAGGAAAGGAGAGGAGAGGAGGGGTAGGGAAGACAGGGGAGAGAGGAGACAGGAGAGGCGACCAGAGAGGAGGAGAGAGTAGGAGAAGGGAGGGGAGGAGAGGGATCAATGGTAGAGCAGGAGGGAGGGAGGAGGAAGAAGGAAAAAGAAAGGCAGGAGGAGGAGGAAGGAAGGAAGGAAGGAAGGAGAGAGGGAAGGAAGGAAGGAAGGAAGGAAGGAAGGAAGGAGGGAGGGAGGGCGGGCGGGCAGGCAGGCAGGCTACTGCATGTCCCACACACCATTCTACTAACTGCATTGTAGTTGCTGTTTAACAATAAGTCCTGTCTTGGTCCAGGGGTTCTATTTAGCCTCATCCCATGCACTCCAGGTTAAAGGCATCACAGCAAAGAATTAGACTCTCCACTGTTTCCAAACAGCCCATCATGATCAGCTTTACTGGTTAGAATATGTGTATTTTATATTCAGTATACCATACAGGAACAATTCTGGCTGATGCAGCATTCCAAAGGAGGTACAGGGATCAAAATTAATTTTGCCTACTCTGATGATCAGAATCTTGGTTGTATGTACTGGTAAAATGGGTTTGAATTTAAATCCAATGCTAATTAGTTGCATTATATTGGAGAGTTTGTTTAACATATCTGAAGAGTTTTTATCTGTTAATGGGAATAGTACTTCTAAACTCATAGTGCTATAGTGAGAGAGCATACAAAACCACACAGCTCTTTCACTATCTGGTGCACCTAAATGACACGTTTAAAGAAACTGTCAGATTGATTCCACTGGGCCTTCGTGTGTGTGTGTGTGTGTGTGTGTGTGTGTGTGTGTGTAGAATATTTCATGAAGAAACTTTTTACTTTAGACTGACTGAATGTCACACTCTTGAGAGTTTTATAAAGTTTGCTATAGGATTATCCTAAGTGTGTGTGTGTGTGTGTGTGTGTGTATGTGTGTGTTTGTGTATGCCCTCATATGCAGGCTTGTGTGTGTGTGTGCCTTTCTGGGCGAGGGTGTATGTATTCACAACACAAAGTATAAAAAGTATATAGTCGTAACAATGTCAAACTTTTCAGCACTAAGAATTAAAACCCTGTCAATTTCTTCTACTTTTCACATTCTGCTACGTTCCTCTCTACCTCAATTGTTCTTACATTGACATAGCTCGTTTCAGGTATTAGAGCCCACATCAAGGATTGCAGAGAATTCTCAATCCTTTGGTCTGCAATTGTTCAAAGTTCATTCCTCATTCTCTGGTCTTTACTATTCTGGGATCTCTGTTTAAAAGTCACTAAATGTAAGACAATATATACATTCTGTCTGTCTTAAATGCATTCAGCAACAGGGCTGTGGTCAATTACTTATCACCAGGGAGTCGCATTGGTTTGCGTCCTCCTGCACTGTTCTGTGCTCTCCACTTCTGCATTACATCTTCATCTCTTAACAAGAATCTCTACATTCTGTCTTTGAGCCAAGACAGCCAGTCGAGATTTATATCCATTCTTTTAGGCAGGAAGAAAATATCAGAGAATGACTGTTACGGAGATGCCTGAATTAAGTATGACCACCCATTAAAAACTGATGATTTTATCCATAAATATTTTACATTAATAGTAGTAGAACAAAAGCAAATATAATTTAGATTAGCCCAAGGGCCATTTTGTTTTAGTCAAATAAAGAAAAAAATTAAATTCAACTAAACCCCATAAACTGTTCATCAACCTGTCTCCTGTGTTTGTCACAGTGTCTGGTATGTGGTCTCTTATAAGGCAGCTACTCAACAATATTTGTTTGAATTAATTAATGCATTAATGAATGAATAAAACTGGCATGCATGTCAGAGAATGAGGAATGAACTTTGAACAACTGCAGACTAAAGGATTGAGAATTCTCTGCAATCCTTGATGTGTGCTCTAATTTTGTGGCTGGGCGCGGTGGCTCATGCCTGTAATCCCAGCACTTTGGGAGGCCAAGAAAGGTGGATCACCTGAGGTCAGGAGTTCCAGACCAGTCATGGCCAACATGGTGAAACCCCATCTCTACTAAAAATACAAAAATTAGCTGGGCGTGGTGGTGCATGCCTATAGTCCCAGCTACTGGGGAGGCTGAGGCAGGAGAATAGCTTGAACCTGAGGAGGATGTGGTGAGCTGAGAATGCGCCATTGCACTTCAGCCTGGGTGACAAGAGCAAAACTCCATCTCAAAAGAAAAAAAAAAGAAAAAAATTTGTTTTAAGCCTTGACATTATTTAATTATTATTAATCTCGATATTATTCAGAAAATATATGAGTCTCTAGGAATTCTTATCAAGATACTATTTTAAATAAACTTTTAATTTTAGAGTAGTTTTTGATTTACTGAAAAGTTGTGAAGGTAGTCCAGAGAGTTTTCATAAAACCATCACTGTTCTCCTTATCGTAAACATCTTACGTAACTAAAGTATCTTTGTCACAACCAATGAATATTGATGCATTATTATTAGCTAAAATTAACACAATTTGGCTTTTCTTAATTTTTAACTAACGTATTCCAAAATCCTACCAGATGGCTCCTTCTGCTAAGTGACACAAATCAATTTGATTCCTGTTCCATTGGCCAAAGGAAGCTCTGCAGCCATACCTTACTCCAGGAAGACAAGGAACTGCAATTCTACAAAGATTGTGGAAAGATTTAAAATATATGTATACATGTGTCAATAGTACTAGAAGATTACTAAAGTTAATAGCAGTTCACAAATGTACTGCACCTTTGCACTTCACATAATTGTTCAAGAATATTTATCATCTTTCATCCTAATGTCAGAGATAAAAGTTGCAGGGATTTTAGAAATTAAAGAACCCAAGGTTAAATAGCTTGTCCATAATTGCACAGCCAGCAAATGGCCAGCTAAAATCTAAACCCGAAACTTTCAACAATACTCTGATAAAAAAATCTGCTTCCCACTAAACCACAAATGTCTCCTGTCTTTATTTGCTACCTTTGTTGTCACTGGCCCAGTCAGAAAAAATCTAAGGACCAAGAAAAGGTGTCAGCAAACTTTCCTGTAAAGAGCCAGATAGGAGAATTTTGAGATTGGGTAGGCCACTTGGTCTCTGTTAAAGCTACTTAATTCTGCCATTGTAGAGCAAAAGCAGTCACACAACATACATGAATAAATGGATGTGGCTGTATTCGATAAAAATTTATAGATAAAAGCAGTGGGTGGGCTAGATTTGGAGCATGGGCCATAGTGTGCCAACTGTAACTTTAGAAACTGGAGGAGCCTATATAACAGTTTATGATATATTGGCAAGTATAGCTTTAAATATATAAAACAGAAAATTCATTGATTTTCATATACCATCATTTACAAAACCGTCGTTTTCAGTGTTCTTTTGGTACTTATGACTGCATCATAAAAGTTTTTCTATTCTGGCCAGGTGTGGTGGCTCATGCCTGTGATCCCAGAACTTTGGGAGGCAGAGGCAGGTGGATCACCTGAGGTCAGGAGTTCGAGATTAGCCTGACCAACATGGTGAAACCCAGTCTCTCTTAAAAGTACAAAATTAGCTGGGCATGGTGCCATATGCCAGTAATCTCAGCTACTCTGGAGGCTGAGGCAGGAGAATCACTTGAACCCAGGAGGTGGAGGTTGCGGTGGGCCAAGATTGCTCCATTGCACTCCAGCCTGGGCAATAAGAGTGAAATTCCATCTCAAAAAAAAAAAATTATTCTTTGATAATCTCTTAACACCATTCTATATCTCATTGCAGCTTTTAATTGTCTCTGACTTATTAGAATTACTTACCTGTCTCTTAAGAAGGAAAGTATATGCATGTGAAAGTAGCCATAATTAGGGGGATAGGAAACTGATGTAAAACAGATACAGAAACAGTGAGTCATGGTCAGTTGAATCTGTGGAGGGTTAGCAAAGCACATGCTGAAGATTCAAAAAAAAAAATCAGATTATTTTTCCCACTTCAGTCATACTAACTCTTTGAAAAAATAAAAAAACTTTCAACCTTTTATTTATTTATTTTTCAAATGTGATTGAAAAAAAAAAAAAAACCATAGGGATTAAGAGGATCATGGTGGACGAGTGAGAGGACTAGATTGCAGCTCCGGGTGGAGTAGCACGCAGGCTTGCACTGCGAATTTTAGCTCCGGATTGGCTGCCAGAAAAAAATCAGCAATCCCGAGAGGATCCACAGACCCTCTGAAGAAAGCGAACTGCTCCTGCAGGACCGAGGAGACACCCCAAATACTGTGAGTAGGAAAGGTAGACCCTCCTCTCCCAAAAACACACCCCCACTGGAGAAGCTCTGAAAGTCTGTTTGTGGGAGGTTTCCAACTTTACCTGGAGCTGGGTCAAGTTAGAGAGCTGAGTGAAATATAGGGATAGAGGAAGTAGCAGAAAGGCCCTCGGAGCTCACTGGGTCCCCAAGCAGCCCATTCCCACCTGGCACCACAAGGATCAACTGGGAGGGTGGTCAGAGGAGAAGGGGGTAAAACTCCACAGGAAGAAGGAATTCTCTAGCTGAACTTTAACAATTTGAACAGGGTGAGAAGCCTCCTGGCCAGAACTTTGGGAAGGGCATGAATCAGGTGTGCCCGGCCAGAAAGCATCAGCCGTAGTAGTGTGGAGAGGGACCAGCAGTGGGCGGGCCCTAGAACTCCCAAGATTAAATGCCCTTTGTTTTTTGCCAAGAGGGTGGATAGGGAAGGACGGTCAGGTGGGGTCGGGGCTAGGCTGTCTGAGCTCAGAATCTCCTTGGGGGCAGGGGAGAACTAAAGCCCTTTTCTCAGGTAACTGGGAGGCAGATAGCCTCGGGCAAGTTTTCAAGCCTTTCTCACCCTCCACCTGGAAACAGACTGGGGCTGTTGAGAAGGGGCACGGCTGGAATGACACAGGCCCTTCCATGTGCTTAGGAGCTGGGTGAGGCCTGTGGCTGCAGCTTTCCACCACTTCCCTGACAAACTGCATGACTCAGCAAAGACATCCATAATCCTCCCAGGTACACAACTCTAGTGACCTGGGAATCTCACCCCCATCCCCAACAGCAGCCACAGCAAGACTCGCCCAAGGAGATCCTGAGCTCAGACAGCCTAGCCCCATCCCCACCTGATGGTCTTTCCCTACCTACCCTGGTAGCAGAAGACAAATGGCATTTAATCTTG
>PVKP010042173.1:0-18252 GCA_004027715.1 Plecturocebus donacophilus
GAGCAACCCCAAGGCACATCATCGTCAGATTCACCAGGGTTGAAATGAAGGAGAAAATGCTAAGGGCAGCCAGAGAGAAGGGTCGGGTCACCCACAAAGGGAAGCCCATCAGACTCACAGCAGATCTCTCAGCGGAGACCCTGCAGGCCAGAAGAGAGTGGGGGCCAACATTCAACATCCTTAAAGAAAAGAACTTTCAGCCTAGAATTTCATATCCGGCCAAGCTAAGCTTCATAAGTGAAGGAAAATTAAAATTTTTTGCAAACAAGCAAGTATTCAGAGATTTCATCACCACCAGGCCTGCTTTACAAGAGCTTCTGAAAGAAGCACTACACATAGATGGGAACAACCAGTATCAGCCAGTCCAAAAACATACCTAAAGGTAAAGAGCATCACTATAATGAAGAATCTACATCAGCTAACGGGCAAAACAGCCAGCTAGCATTACCAGAAGCTGCAATTTTCGTCTCTGATAAAACAGACTTTAAAACAACAAAGAACACAAAAAACAAAGAGGGACATTACATGGTGGTGAAAGGATCAATGCAACAAGAAGAGCTAACGATCCTAAATATATACGCACCCATTACAGGAGCACCCAGATACATAGGGCAAGTTCTTAATGACTTACAAAGAGACTTAGACTCCCACACAATAATAGCGGGAGACTTTAACATTACACTGTCAATATTACACAGATCAACGAGATAGAAAATTAACAAGGATATCCAGGACTTGAACTCAGACCTGGAACAAGTAAACTTAAATATTTACAGAACTCTCCTCCCCAAATCCACAAAACATACATTTTTCTCAGCATCACATTATACCTATTTTAAAAGTGACCACATAATTGGAAGTAAATCACTCCTCAGCAATTGCATAGCATTTCACAGGGTTAAATAAAATACTATTGGCTGCTTATTTGTTATTTTCATCCCCTATTCCTTCCTGACTCCATTGTTAAGCATAATTATTGGCATAAAAGAGGTTTTTAATACCCATTTTTAGACTGCATTCTAGCCTGGGCAATAAAACAAGAATCCGGTTCTCTCTCCCTCTTTCTCTCTTTCATTTTTTTCCCTTTCTTTTGCTCTTTCTTTCTTTCTCTTTTTCTCTCTTTAAATAAATAAATAAATAAAGAGTTCTTAGGACAAGGACTTTGCCTTATATTTCTCTTTCTCCTTAGGAGTAAAAAAATATTCAACAAATACTCCATTGATTAATGAAATCAATTTCCTGGTGTCTGTGGGCCAGTACTTCCCAGTATTTTACCTGAAACAAGCATCTACCAGAGTTGGAAAAAAAACAGCAGCATGGAAACAAGTGTTACTGGAGAAGACAGCATGGATTAACTTCCAGTAACTGTATCTGATCCCAGTCCAACATCACAGTAGCTCTGAGTCCCAGGCAAGTGACATCCTAGTTTCTTCATCTGTAAAATTGCATATGCTACCACTTATTTTTCAGGGTTCTGCAGATTCCAGAATACAATGTGGGTGACCTCTCAGCACAGAGGCTGGCACACAGTGGTCCCCAGGTGAATGGTGCTCTGGTGTCACTCTACAGGAGTCTGTCTTCTTTTAGCGATGAGACAGGCTGTCACTTCCCTTTCGGTGTTACTGAGTTCTTCCTTGATCCGATTAACCTGTGTTTCCCTAAGCCACACCAGCCAGATCATTAATAATAATAAAATAAGATTATTTGGCTGGTACCTTTATCTGCTTCTGTGCAATCTGTGACTGCACTCAAAAGTCTCACCCACCCAGCAACTCCTGGAGTCCCCACGGCATGTCTTATATGAGCTATAAATAGTCTTCTTCACTGTCACATAAAGCATCTTTTTTTTTTTTTTTTTAAAACAGAGTCTCCCTCTGTTGCCCAGGCTGGAGTGCAGTGGTGCAATCTTGGCTCACTGCAACCTCCGCCTCCTGTGTTCAAGCAATTCTTCTGCCTTAGCCTCCCAAGTCGCTGGGATTACAGGCATCCACCACCATGCCCAGCTAATTTTTCTATTTTTAGTAGAGACGGGTTTCACCATGCTGGCCAGGCTGGTCTCGAACTCCTGACCTCAAGTGATCCACCCTCCTCAGCCTCCCAAAGTGTTGGGATTACAGGTGTAAGCCACCGCATCTGGAAAAAAAATAATAAAGCATCTCGTTTCCCTCTTCTGCCCAGTACACTAACCAGGTCTCCTACCACAGTGCCTGGGAAGCCATTGTGAGGTGCACACTCCTGCCATTGCTTCTGGGACTGAAGGAAAAAACTTGTTTCTTACAAAGTTATAGGAACCAAAGATGAATGCATGATACTACAAAGATTTTGCCAAAAAGAGCTTTGTTTTCTTTTCAATTTATAGCATCTTCTTTCTAAAAGTGATAGATATTACCAAAAATTGCCCTAAGTCTTCTCTCAATGGCTAAGGCTTCCTTAGTGAACCAAGCTGATCTGCCACGGGTTCTCACCCTTAGTCTCTTGTACAGTTAGATTGCTCGTGGGGCTACTAGACTGGCTTGTCAGACATGCCTGGGTGTGTCTTAGTTAGATTTAAAAGTTACTTAGTATGACTTTTATTACCAGACCTCTTCCTGTCTCTCTTTGTCTACTTTTTTCCTGCGGCGCAGACAATGCTGTTGAAATCTTTACTTCTCCACTCACTCCATTATGGCCCTTAGACTATCTTTCCCTAACAGGGACAGGATGATAGTAATGGAAGAGAATGGTGAACCCAGACCCTGGGGGTTCCTTGAGGCCAAGTGGCTGCATGTGACAATAAAACTAAGACGCTGTTTGGAGCTCAGAATCAGACGTCAATGCAAGAAACTCCAAAGAGAAAGTTAAATTGAAAACAGCTAGAGGCAGAGAGCAACAGCCAAGATTATAACAGAGTATAGAGCCAAGATTATCACCCAAAATGATGAGACCTTCTTTGGGAGGCCATGGAGAACCATAAGCACATAAGAAACAGCAGGTCATCCAGAGACCAAAATGTGTGACAGAGCTGTGAACACAGAAGGCACCTTCTTCATTTCACAGCCTTTTCCAGTATGTATGAGGTTGACCTTTTAGATTTTGGGTTGACTGGAGTAGTGGAGAATTGGCTGGGGTGGTGCACAGAGGTGGCGGCAAAGAATCTACACTGTGGCATCATCTGGGAAACAACTGAGGGCTGGGTCTCTGGTGAGAGACTAAGAAGGAGGCCTGGGAAATGACAAGCAGACTGATGATGTTTCTGATGGACCTTTTCCATAGTTGGAAGAATTATCCCTACGTCTTTTTTTTTGAGACGGAGTTTCACTCTTTCACCCAGGTCAGAGTGAAGTGGAGCGACCCACTGCAACCTCCTCTGTGCCCCGGGTTCAAGCGATTCTCCTGCCTCAGCTTCCTGAGTAGCTGGGATTACAGGTGCCTACCACCACACCCAGCTAATTTTTTATATTTTTAGTAGAGATGGAGTTTCACCATGTTGGCCAGGACGGTCTCAACCTCTTGACCTCAGGTGATCCACCCGCCTTGACCTCCCAAAGTGCTAGGATTATAGATGTGAGCCACCACGTCCAGCCTATCCCTAGATTTTATTCAAGACTCCAAGTGCTCCACCCACTTAGGGAATGTCTCAGAGCAATTAATAACAAAATATGACTCACCCCTACAGGTTGTAAAGTGAAACAGTGCAAAAAAATGACAAAAGGAAAGAAGATGTAAAGCTGAAGAGTATGAGTGCCAAGGGGAAGGCCATTTTACCCTGTCCTCTCCTTGCCATCCCTCCTGCTGCTGGACTAGTCTGAAGCTGCTGCAATTGTTCCGTGTAGAAGAACGTGTGGATGAGTAGCTACTGCGACAAACTTTAAAAAGTTTTTGGTTAACTAGTCAAAAAAACCCTGGGAAACATAGATGCTCATACTGGGTACAGAAATACCTAAAATAAGGAAGAAAATTTTAAAAACCCAGCAAATTGAGAATCAAGGAGGCTTTATAAAATATACCAACAAAGGTTTTTATCATAAAGAGCTAAGAATAAAGCCAAGAAAAAAAATAAATTTGATTTCTTCTTAAAACAGGGCTTAAAAAATGATACTTGTAGTTATTCTATACGTGACTCCAAAAGCAACATATCTCTAAACAGAAAATTCTTAAAAACACAAAAGGGTTAATTCAGGGTGTTAACTAACTAATCAATATGGATAAAATACAAAAATACAACAGAATTACTGCCTTGATTTTGTATTCAAAAGAATGTAGCAAGCCACACAAAATCAATGAATTAAAATAATTACCTAAGAGAAAAACTCTTTGACAGAAAAAAATAGTAATTTAATTACCTAGACTAGGGATTGGCAATCTTTTTTATAAAGGGCTCATGGTAGGCAGACTTTGAAGATGGCCCCTGTGATCAATGTATATGTGCATTTACAACCTCTTACCTGTGGGTTGGACCTAGTACCTTCCTTATAACAAATATTGGGTACAGAAAGACGACAAGATGTCAATTGCATGATTAGGTTTCAAAGCATCCCACCTTCCTGGTACACTCTATTGCCTTTCCAGCTCACACACTCTGACAAAGCAAGCTGTCAGATTAGAGAGGCCCACGTGGCAAGGAACTGACAGTGGCCACTGGCCTAAAAGATGTTCTGTACATAAATGCAATAAAAGCTAATGGAAGCTGGGTGCAGTGGCTCACGTCTGTAATCCCAGTACTTTAGGAGGCTGAGGTAGGTAGACCACAAGGTCAGGAGTTAGAAACTAGCCTGACCAACATGGTGAAATCCTGTCTCTACTAAAAATTCAGAAAAAAAAAATTAGCCAGGTGTGGTGGTGCTTGCCTGTAGTCCCAGCTACTTGGGAGGCTGAGGCAGGAAAATCACTTGAACCTGGGAAGCGGAGGGTGCAGTGAGCTGAGATCGTACCACTGCATTCCAGCTTGGTGACAGAGCAAGACTTCGTCTCAAAAAAAAAATTTTTTTTTTTAAATAAAATAAAAGCTAGTATAAGACACATAAGTAAGAAAAGCACATGCACATATATTTAAAAAATAAGAAACAGACTCACAGAAAAGCTAAAAAGCAATCATTCCAATCTATAATATTGATAATTTAATATTTGTCCAAAATAGAATCAGTATATGAGAAATCTGGAAATGATTTCTAATTAATAAAACAACTAGAAAGATTTATTCTAGATAAAACTACCCTTAAAGTAATGTCTGGAAAGAAATAATAGAATTATTTCACGTTCTTGAGCGGACAGGACCAAAATGAACATTCAGAAATGAGAGAAAAATAATTTCAGTTTATTTTAAGGGGAAGGAAAAACTCTATACAACTAAAGCTGTCCAATAATGAACATGGCTTCCTTGAAAATACCTTATATAAGTTCCATCCTTTCCACGATGATGGCACAACTATCAGGGATTCTTATGTCCAGGGAAAAGGTTGACTCTAAGTTTCTTCTTATTCTAAGTTCTTAGCATATTTTGAAATTTGATATACTAGAAAAGTATTTTTATTCTAGACTACCTGCAGACAAAAATGGCAAACAGATAACTTAGATAATATATTACTTTGAATTATTTCCAACAAAAAATACAGAAAGTATGCAGAGTTCAGGAAAGATCATAATAATACATGGAAAAATTCAATGATGATAAAAAGCCTGAGCTAATTAACACACTGGGGACAGATAATGACACATTTATCTAAATAATATATATAAGATTTATCCCAGGAAAGATAATCAGAATGATTATTTTGAAAGAAAAATGTAGTGTAGGATAATTTAGTTATCACACTGTTTGTAAATTTCTGTCACACACACAAAAACCATGAAATTACAGGCTGACACCACAACAAAGTGGATAATTAATTGATTAAAGGGAAGGAATCCTATTTAAATTCTTGAAAAGTCCATTTGCTTTAGTTTTAAGGTTTTAGACAATCTGAATCAGGCTTTTTTTCTCTTTCTAAAACCAGAATGCCAACTGATTGATAGAAAGGGAATAAAAGCAATATAAATGTGAACATTACTTTGTTCAGAATATTCTTGCCATCATAAGCAATGTATTTCTCTCTACACTCAGACCTACAGTGGAAATGAAGATTATTTTTAAAAGATTGCTTGTATATGTGGAACCAGAAAGAGGGGAATTAGTCAGAGAAGGCACCACTTAATGTTGTCAGGCTAAGGCCACCCCTTAGCACCTGTCACCATGACAGGTATATCTTGCAACTGGACCCAAATTCTCAGGACCATGACCAAGGTTTCCTATATTCTGAGGCATTTTCAAACTGTCAAAAAATCAATTTAAAATAAACAAAGTCATATTTATTATTTTTCATAAGAGGTGTGATTTTTAACCCACCCTGATTTTAAAAAGAAGTACTGCTCACATAGCTTTGGTATTAAATAAACTGAAACAGTGAGAAATCATTTACTTCCTAGCCTGTCCTGGAAAAGGTACACTTTAAATTTTTAACAGTTTTACTGAAGTACAATTGACATACAATAAAATTCCCACAAAGTATATAATTTTATGTTTTTTTAATTACATGGAAGAAAATGTTCAAACCTTGGTAAGTTTTGACATATGTATATACCTGTCAAACCATTGCCACAATCAAGATAATGAACATTCTCATCACCTTCCAAAGTTGTCCTATGTTCCTCTGTAACCTCTCCTGCCTCCCCCAATCCCAGTCCCCAGGCAATTGATATTCTGCTTTTTGTCACGTAGATTAGTTGGCATTTTCTGGAATTGGAATCATACAGTATATATTCTATATTTTCTTGCTTCTTTCACTCAGTGTAATTATTTTAAGAGTCATCCATTTGCAAGTGTATAAACAAATCATTCCTTTTATTAAAGAGATAGGGTCTTGCTACATTGCCCAGGCTGACCTCAAATTCTTGGGCTCAAGCAATCACCCCACCCACTCTCCTCAGCAACTGTGACTACTGGTGCACTACTGCACCTGTCTTACATAAATTCCTTTTCATTGCTAAGGACTATTCCATTTGTATGAATAAACCATAATTTGTTTAACCACTTACTTACTGACAGATATTTGGGTTATTTCCAGTTTTCGGTTACTACAAATGAAGCTGTCATGAACATTCCTGTACAAGTTTTTGTATGGATATATGTTTTCATTTCCCTTGGTAATTACTCAGGAGTGGAATGCACAAATCAGATAGTGGTTAATGTTTAACTTTTTAAGAAATTACCTGTTTTCCAAAGTTTTTGTACCATTTTACATTTCCCCTTGCAGCGTCTGAAAGCTCCGGTTCCTTTAGTCTTTATCAGCACTCGGTGTTATGAGCCTCTTCGTTTTTAGCTATTCTTGGGGAGTATATAGTGGTATTTCATTGACATTTTAATTTGTATTTCCCTAAAGACTAAAGATGTTGGTAGCCTTTTCACGTGCTAATTTACCGCCTACCCATCTTCTCTGGTGAACTGTCTGTTTAAATTTTTTCCCCATTTTTAATGAGGTTGTTTGTTTTCTTGAGTTTTAAGAATTCTTAATATATTCTGGATACCGGTCCTTTAGCAGACATATAATTTAAAATTTATCCCAGTCTATGACTTGTCTTTTCATTCTCTTAACAGTTTTAAAGAACAGAAATATTTAACTTGGATGAAGTCAAATTTATTCATGTTTTCTTTCATGGATTGCACTTTTTGTGTCATATCTAAGAAGTCTCTACCTAAACCAAGCTCACAACAGTTTTCCTTTATGTTTCCTTCCAGAAGTTTTATAGTTTTAGGTATTACATTTAGGCCTATAATCAATTTTGAATTAATTTTTCTATATGGCATGAAGTATTTCTTGAGTTCATTTTTTTTTTTCCCATTTGGATAGCCAATGGTTCCAGTACAATTTGTTCAAAACTGTCTTTACAAAAGATACTTTTTATCTTTGTCAAAAATCATTTGCATTGATCATTTGTCTATCCTGACATCAATATCACACTGTCTTAATTACTGTAACTTAGAACGAAGTATTTTTCAAGACTTGTATTTCTTCAAAGGTGATTTGGCTATTCTAGGTCCTCTGCATTTCTATAATGAATTTTAGACCCAGGTTGTCAATTTCTAAAGAAAAAAAAATGCCTGATGGAAATGTGATTGTATTGAATCTACAGTTCAATTTCACAAGAAATCACAACTTAACTATATAGAACAGTTTCCTCACTCTGTGCTTACCAATACTCAACTGAATACCTCTGCACATCTCTGGACTTCATTGTGTGCCACTCTCCTCTCTGACACTCTGGCCTGCAAACTCTAGCTGTCTTGGTCCTGTTGGACTCTCAGTTCTACCTCCTCAACTGCGTCTGGGTTTTGCAGCCTGGATATGCTCTCAAGGCAGTAAGCTGGGGCAATCACAGGGCTCACCTCATTTATTTTTCTGCCTCTCAAAGATCACTGTCCTTCACTTCCAGACATCCAATGTCTTCACATCTGTTCTTTCATATATTTTGCCCATTGTTAAAATTGTTTCAGGCAGCAAAGTAGATCTTGTCCCACTTATTCCATCTTCTTTGGAAGTGGAATCTCAATTTTTAATTTTTAATGTCAAATCTGTTCTCAAAGTTATATAATTCAAGTAAAAACAGGACAAAAACCTAACTAGTAACTAGTATAATGTTGATCACTGTTCACTTACTTGTTCATTAACCCATTTTATCCCTCAAATATTTACAGAGTTCTATATAGCAAGTACTGAGAATCAAAGCCAGACATGTCCCTTACTCTCAGAGCTTACAATCTAGTGTGACAGATAGACATTAATCAAATAATTATAAACAAAAACGTAATACTGCAACTGTGATATCTGCTATGAAGAAAAAGAAGAGAATAATGCTCTGAGACCTGTGAGAGAATAATTTTATGGTATTTGTTTCTATTGAGCCTACATCCACGAGTTCAAAAATATCGTTACTGTTTCTTCATGTTAAAGTCACAAAGAAATAAAGTGCATATACAGTGGAGAAAAAAGTATCCATTAAATAAACTTCTCAATATATGATGTACCTACTAAGTGTAAGACAATATGCTAAGTGCATGACACTATAGATCATAAGTGAAACTTCAGATTTAATTGGGCACATAAAATCAGTATAAAGAAATATAAAGGTAACATATCTACATGCCATATAATAGAAAAGTTACCACATAAACATCACTTTGTCTATCCTCATTTTTAAAAATTATTTTTTTTATATCAGCCTAACTGTAGAAATGTGAACAGTTCCTTTGAGAAAACAATGCATTTATTTTATTTTGTTAAATCTTACCTAGATATCTCAGCTTGGGAATTTTTTTCTCCATCAACAGTGAAAGGAGATGCTCCAGTTAGTAATTCATACATTAGAACACCTAAACTCCACCAGTCAACCGCCTATAAAACAACAATAATTTAATTTTATAGAATTATCAACTAAAATATTTCATAAGAAAAAAATGAACAAAAGAAAGCCATCTATTAGAAAAATGTTTTAACGAAAGGATTATGTACACCTCCTTCTATTTAAGGAGTATTAACACATGCAAGAAAGACATTTAGAGACCAAATATCCAAGTATCCTCCACACAGAAAGCATGTTAATTATTTCTTAAACTAGTAACCATTTCACCTTAATTAAAAAAATCTAAACTTGAAATGAATTTTTAAAATTTTAAGTAGGTAACATCTTTGGGTTTATGATAGGAAACTAAGTATTCAGCTCCAGTGAGCCTTATGAAATGTCTAAAATTCAAAGAACAAAAAAAAAAAAAGAGAGAGAAAAAAATACCACATCCAAGGGTTATGTTATTTTTTCCTAACTGCCTAAATCAATTTTTCTTATGGAATCTATCACACATAAACCTTAGGATCTTCACTGATGGGAAGATCTAAAATAATATAAAATAAAATGTGTTCTAATTTGGAAACCAATTTACAAATGCATTTACCTGAACTGAGAACATAGCAAATTATATATAATTTAAAAAATCTTTTATTTGTTTTCTTTGAGATGGGGGTCTCACTATGTTGCCCAGGCTGGTCTCAAGCTCTTGGCTCAAGCAATCTGCCCACCTCAGCCTCCCAAAGTGCTGTGATTACAGGTGTGGGCCGCCATGCCCAGCTTAAAGAATCTTGATGTATTGAAAATTACTTCTTTTTTAATTAGGCAAATCAGAATTTTAATAACTTGAACACATGTGTGTACACCAATAAGAAATATTAACTAGATGTTAAAATTTCAAACTATCTGCTCCCAATTACCAGGGCCTAAGTTTCAGAGAGATGACAAAATTTATGAGCCTAGAACTATTAAGAAAATACAAAGTGCTGACATATAAAATACATCAGGCAGACTTCAATCAGGAAAGAATTTACTGAACTCTGTCTCCATGCCAGGCACCATGATGAGCACTTTGCATATGCTATCTCATTTAATAACTGTCACGTTGTTCCAGGTGTCGGAAGAAATATTTACTAACTAGCTATTTTCTGCACCTTAGGTACACAGAAATTCTAGGAGTAATACAATATTTTCTTATGTGAAAACTGGTTCCATTAGGTCTCTGAAGATAAGTTTCAAATTAACAGGTATAAATTCCTACCAAACTCCCCAACAGCTTCATTGAATACCAAGAAGCTCAAAGAATACAAAGAAGCAAACTAAACCAGCAATTAAACTCTTCTATTATTTATACAAGCAGTTTCACTGCCATTTGAGTCAGAACCCTCAGGATGTTTTGGTGTTGGGGTCAAAACCACATTCTTCAACTGACGAAGATCAATAATCAGATTCTTAGCCCTGGGTCCCAAAACCAATACCACACAAACTTGAAGAACATCCTTTTAAATATATGATTACTCATCAGGAAGGTGACCAAAGATTCTCCACAGTCAGATATCTGAACTGTATATGTTGCATTCTGAAAGGGAATGAAGGAGAAGGAAAGACGGGGAACAAAAAATAGAATACCTTATTTGGATAAAGCTATTAATAAAACTGAAATGTTAAAAAAAAAACTGAACAAATTTTGTAGCCTTTATTACAGAAAAAAACCATGACCTAGATTTTATAACATTAATTACTTAGAAAGCTTCTTCTAGAACTCTTCATTTTGCACATACAAAGGGAAGAGAGGAGTCAAAAAAAATTGAGCTTAGGAAAATAAACTTAAACTATCTAGAACTCATGATTTTTTCTTTTTCCAAGCGTTGTTAAAAATGTTGTATCTGTTGGAAAGATAATCTGCTGGAAAAATCATTTTTAAATGACCAATTATGCAATTATATAGCTCATTTCTCCAGTGTCTCTAGAAAGTTAAAGACAGAAACTGGGAATAAGAAAATATGAGTGATTCCCTTTTCATTGATCTCTCAGTGACCTCTTAAAAAGCAAATAATTAATCAAAGGTGATACACATGCCTATATGTTTCTGAATGTTTTTCTAGCAGAAATTAAAAATGCCAATAAGTGCTGACCAAAACCATTCATCATGACTCAAACAGGAACAATATGCAGTTTTACATTGAGTGACACTTTCATATTGCATTGTGGTTCAGTTGTATCCTAAAAGATCAGGGTCTCATGTAAAAATAAATAAATAATTTTTTAGAAGAATGGAGTCACAGTTTGTACTCTGTTTAAGAAACAGGCTCTCTCAACAGAAATAAATTAAAAATTATTTGAATAATTAGTTTTGAGGTCTCAACTTTAACAATAGTATTACTTTATAAAACACAATTCTCACCAATAAAGCCTTTAAAAAGGGAAATATAGAATGTCCTAACCTTTGTATTATCATTTTCTTCCAAAATACTAGATATCATAATGTGTTTAGAAGTACAAAGCAAAAGAGGAAAAAAAGGAAGGTAAGATAATCAACACCAGAAAGATGGCTCTGTTGAAGAGACGACCTAAGTTGTTAACTAGGATTCTTACAGTACATTTTATAGAAATATATAAAGAAGCATAAAAAATAGAACATACCTTGTCATGTCCTGAATCTCCCCCTCTGACAATATCTGGTGCCATGTATTCAATAGTTCCACAAAAGGAATATGCTCTTTCAGTCTTGAACAAACAAACAAAAAAGGGATTTGATTTCAAGCTAGTATGACAAGTGACAAAAGAAGAAAGTTGATAAGACATGTTAGTCGTTGAGATACACTATAGTGGCAAAGTAGTGGTTAGAATCTACCTGACAGACCTTCTCTTCATCAGAACAGACCACCACCTACATAATATGAGTCCTGGGTATATGTCCCATCAGAAAGACTTCTCATGTATGAAATCCATCCATCCATCTATCCTTTCCATGAATCCCTTCATTTATTCTTGTTCACTTATTGTATGCATGTATATTTCAGTTGTTGATTTATTTAACCATTTTTTTTAAAGAATGCAAATAGTCCTAGTAAGGTAACATGAACTGTCAAACACATTGGTATGAATGACTTTATCAGGCAAGATTGAGAAAACACTGGGAAACTTGAAGGGGGAGGAAAGAGCAAACTCTAAGAAGGAGAAATAAACCCAAAGATTAAAAAAAGGATAAATTTTTTTCTACCTTACCATCTTGTGTTGGTTTGACAATGCTAATGATAAGTTTAATGATGGTGAACAAAACTGTCTTTAAAAAAAAAGATTATTTCTTAAAGGTAGATGTTTCTTTTTTATAGAATTTTAAAAATTCAAAAGGGCTAATATATCATGCCTGAAAGTCAACCTAAAAAAATTATTTTTAAAATGACAAATTATGCAATTACATAGCTCATTTCTTTATTGTCTCAACTTAGAGGAAACTCACAACCACCCCAAGTTAAGTGCTTAAAAGACATTTCTTCTATCTTTTCCATGTAATTTTTGGCCTCTCTTATAATTCATTTTAGCTTATCTGGTGCTTTGGGGAAGGAATTGATAGGGTATACATTAATATTTATTTTATAGAAATTCCAGAAGATAGAAAAATTAAAGCTTAAGTGTTGAGAAGTTCCAGTCACTGAGAATAGTAGTAAACAAAGACAAACATTCCTTAATTCTCTCAATTATTTTAAAACCTTGCCATCTTACCCAGTTCCAAATCTATATTTGCTTCCTCCTGTGTTATTTCCTCTGGGTTCTAACTTTCAGGTCTCTGCCTAAACTTCCTAAGAGTTTATCTTCTATTTGTAAAAATATCACCAATTGTAACTTTTGAATTTGTAATTATCTGCCTATGAAGATGCATGTTATCTAGAGTGTATATCAAATGTCTTAAAATAATTCTACCAAAAGACAAACTTATGAGATTTGACAGGGGAAGGATGCACCCTAAAACATATTCCAGGCCAGGCGTGGTGGCTCACGCCTGTAATCCCAGCACTTTGGGAAGCTGAGGTGGGCGAGTCATGAAGTCAGGAGTTCGAGACCAGCCTGATCAACACAGTGAAACCCTGTCTTGACTAAAAATACAAAAAGTATTTAGTCAGGCGTGGTGGCGCAAGCCTGTAATTCCAGCTACTCAAGAGGCTGAGGGAGGAGAATCACTTGAACCCGAGAGCTGGAGGTTACAGTGAGCAGAGATCATGCCACTGCTCTCCAGCCTGGGCGACAGAGCAAGACTCGATCACAAAAACAAACAAACAAACAACAACAACAACAACAAAAACAAAAACATATTCCAGAGTCTCTGATAGGGGCAGGAAAGACTTCAAGGTAATAATTCTACTATAATTATGGTTTATTATTTGTTCAAAATACAGTAATTTTCTCAAGTAACAATTTTCTCAAGGAGACAACCTATTTGACATTTATGACCATACTATTTTATAAGCAACATTAGTTACCACAGAGTTTAAAAATTGTGAATGAAAATTTACTTGATTATGAACAAAAACAGCAGGAGTGGGATGTGTGCAACATACTAGCAGATAATATTAAATACTCATGTGTCTTAAGTGATTAGCCAATCAAGGAAGTTTCGTTAATCCTTAGAGAAAAGGATCAGATAACACTGGATAAAAAACTGGTTTCCTTCTAAGGAAGAATCCCAACAGCAACTCAAATGCCGAACTCAAGTATTTCTCAATAAAAACTTAGATGAAATCATTCCTAGCTTTCATTTGCCAATGTTTTGTCCTAATCATATTTGCTTGTGACAGATAAATTCTGGTGCAAAATCACCAATGAAAACAGTTTTTTTTTTCCCATCCCATATTTGGAAAGACTCTTAATGTTGGCAAATCTCCACACAAAAATCTAAAAACGTTTGATTTTTTTTTTTTAATTACATATTCCATTGGTAATCACCAAAGACCATGCTCACAAGAAAGAAAGGGGAACTCCTGGGTTCCAGCCAGGAAGTAGGTACAGAAAACCAGAGAAGTAGGCATATGATCTAATGCTGTGGCTGCACAAAGGGAGGAAATGTTGTTACAGGTCTCAGCAATGCAGAAACTTGAGTTTTTATACCCTGTGAAGATAAAAGATGAGGCTCTCAGCTCAAATGAGATGAGCTAGAATTACCACTCCTGTATAACCTTGAAACCAAAGAAAGCTAAATCTCAATGAAAGCAAACCATAGAAAAATAAATCTATCCGCTGGCACTCATTTGTTTCCATCTAGGCCCTAGCTTAACAAAGTTCTTCCTGTGATCTCAAATGCCTAGGCTTACGCTTCTTAAATTTGAGATCTGAATTAACTCTTCTGAATCGTATGGAGAAGTAGGGAAATCTGGCAAAACATGATGACACTCTGGGACAAATGATAGAACCAGAGACTGTTCACAACTTAGACTGCCCAGAATTCCTGTCAAGGCCTGATGTCTTGATACTACCAAGTGAGTGAACTAGACTCCACAGACACAACAAACAGAAGGATTACTTGAAACAGTAGAAAAACAATCTGTAAATCAACAGTATGCTGTTTGTAAAAGATAAAAGACATAAAAGAAGACAGCCTGGGCAAGATGGAAAAACCCTATCTCTAAAAAAATTAAAAAAAAAAAAAAATTAGGGCATGGTGGCTGATGCCTGTAGTCCCAGCTACTTGGGAAACTGAGGCAAGAGGATCATCTGAGCACAGGAGGTCAAGGCTACAGTGAGCCATGATCACCACTGCACTCCAGCGTGGGTGACAGAATGAGATCCTGTCTCCAAAAAAAAGGAGAAAGAAGAAAGAAGAAGAAGAAAGAAGAAGATGAAAGAAGGAGAAAAAAGAAGGAAAAGGAGAAGAAGGAAGAAGGAAGAAGAAGAAGAAGAAAACAACAACAGGGAAGAAGAAGAAAGAAGAAGAAGGAGAAGAAAGAAGAAAGGAGAAGAAAGAAGAAAGGAGAAGAAAGAAGAAGAAGAAGAAAGAAGAAAGAGAAGAAGAAAGAAGAAGAAGAAGAAGAAAGAAGAAGAAGAAGAAGAAGAAGAAGAAGAAGAAGAAGAAGAAGAAGAAGAAGAAGAAGAAGAAAGAAGAAGAAGAAGAAGAAGAAGAAGAAGAAGAAGAAGAAGTAGTAGTAGTAGTAGTAGTAGTAGTAGTAGTAAACAACAACAGGGAAGAAGAAGAAGGAGAAGAAAGAAGAAAGAAGGAGAAGAAAGAAGAAGAAAGGAGAAGAAAGAAGGGAAGAAAGGAGGAGGAGGAAGAGGATGAGGAGGAGAAGAAGAAAGAAGAAAGAAGAAGACGACGACGACGACCATCTGTTAAAAAAAAAACAGTACAGAAGAGATTAGAAAGATGTGAAAAAGAATCAAATAGAGCTGTGCAAATATAGAAATGAAGCAATAAAAAAGGCAGACTAAACATATTAGACACAGCTAAAGAAAGAAAGTAAATTAGAGGATACTTTTGCAATATTCTGGATAATTTTCTCAAGACTTAGTAAAATTGCTGGGCATGGTGGCTCACATCTGTAATCACAGCATTCTGGGAGGCCAAGGTGGGCAGATCACTTGAGATCAGGAGTTGGAGAACAGCCTGGTCAACATCGTTCAAACCTTATCTCTATCAAAAATGCATGGTGGTGCATGCCTGCAGTCCTAGCTACTTGGGAGGCTGAGACAGGAGGACTGCTTAAACCTGGGAGGTGGAGGTGCAGTGAGCAGAGATAGCACCATTGCACTCCAGCCTGAGCCACAGAGTGAGGCTCTGTCTCAAAAAAAAAAAAAAGGCAGTAAAATTTACTTAAGACTTAGTAAATTTGAGAAAATTATCCAGAATGTTGCAAAAGTCCTAAGCAGATTAAATAAAAATATATTCACAAGTGGCCACATTGTGTGTGTGTGTGTGTCACAGGTCCATTCCTAGATCTATTCATATGCAGCAGCTAAATTATCAGTTAATATGCAAGGCAAAATAAAACATTTTAAGACAAAGACAGAATTTATTAATCATTGATCCTTGCTACAAAGAAATCTAAAGTATGTATTTCAGACAGAAATAAACTGAACTTGGAAGAAAAAATTCAGATGCAAGAAGCAAGAATAAGCAGAGAAAATATACATGTAAATAAATGTAAACAAGCATTGAATTTATAAAACTGCACAATAATGATTAATTTGTGGAAATTTAACAGGTAGGACTAAAATACTAAATAATATGAAAATTAGATAAATAATTGAAGTTGAAGCATTCTAATGTTCTTGTAGTGGTCATGATCACCCGAGAGATAACGCATAATTTCAGACTATTCACAAGTTTAAAATCAGGGTAATATTACAGAAATGCCTTGTGTATAAAAATAAATAAATAAAATCAAGGTAATAACCACTAAAAGAATAGAAATAGAATATACATGACTTCTAGACCATTAGGTGGACATGAAATAAAAAGATCTTAATCATTTATATAGAAGACAGAAAAAAAAGAAAAAAGAAGCAAAGAGGAACACAAAGCAAGATAAGAGAAATAAATAAAAATATATCAGTAAGCATAACATACAGGTATCATAACTCACCAGTTAAAAGACAGAAACTCCTGATCAAAAAATAAAATCCAGCTATAGATTATTTACAAAAGGCACACCTAAAATATAATGACAAAGGAAGATTGAAAGTAAAGAGATGAAAAAAGTTGTATCAGACAGCACTAACCAACAGAAAGCTGAAGTATCTTTATTAATAGGAGGAGAAATGAACTTTAAGGCCAAATAATTATTAAAACTACCTATATTACAAAATAATAAACGGAACATTTATTTCACTAGGAGATAACTCTATTCCAAGTTTGAATATCCTTAAAAATTTTTGAAAAGCCTTAAAATATGTAAAATAAAAATGGAAAGATCTTCAAGGAGAAATGAACAAATCCACAATCATCATAGGTATTTTAAAGTATGTTTCTTACAACTGACAGATCAAGAAGTAAAAACATTAGTGGAGAGAGATCCAAGATGGCCGATTAGCAACAGCTCAGGAATGTAGCTCCCAGTGAAAGCGCAGAGAACGTGTGGACGCCGCACTTTCTGACGAATTTTTGTTGCCCACAGACCGGGAGATTCCCGACAGAGGAGGCAAACGGGTCGCCAGCGCGACTCTTTTGGCCGGTGCGGCTGTTTTGCCGGCGCCCCAGCGCGGCGCTTCCTGGTGCGGAGTATACGGGACGGACAGGCTCGGCTGGTCCCATCCCCACAAGGATAACGGCAATTGGAAGCGCCGAGGACTGAGAGTTTCACAGCAAGCACAGCGAACCTGGGAGGTCCGGTTCTGTGGGGAACGGGCGTCCGCCAAAGGAAAACTAAGAAACAGAAAAAAATTTCATCACTGGGCGGAGAGAGATCCAAGATGGCCACGTAGCAGCAGCTCCGGATTGTAGCTCCCAGTGAAAGCGCAGAGAGCGAGTGGATGCTGCAATTGCAGACGAATTTTTGATGCCCATAGACTGGGAGATTCCCGGCAAAGGAGCCACCCGGGTCGCCAGCGCGACTCTTTTGGCGGGCGCGGCGTTTCTCAGTGCGGAGTGTACGGGACTGGGTGCCCAAAGGCTCCGCTGGTCCCATCCCCACAAGGAGAGCAGCAATTGGAAGCGCTGAGGAGAGAGCAAGCACAGCTGAACCCGGGAAGGCCCAGCTCTGTGGGGAAGGAGCGCCCTCCGAAGGAAAACTAAGAAACAGAAAAAACTTCATCACCAACAAGCCGGACGTCCACTCAGAGACCCAATCTGAAAGTCGGCAATTACAAAGACGACAGGTAGGTAAATCCACAAAAATGGGAAGAAACCAGTGCAAAAAGGCTGAGAACACCCGAAATCAGAATGCCTCTCCTCCTACAGGGGATCGCAGCTCC
>PVKP010042174.1:0-18273 GCA_004027715.1 Plecturocebus donacophilus
TGTAAAACTTAGTTTGGCTGGATATGTGATTCTGGGTTGAAAGTTTTTTTCTTTAAGGATGTTAAATATTAACCCCTACTCTCTTCTGGCTTGTAGAGTTTCTACTGAGAGATCTGCTGTGAGTCTGATAGGCTTCCCTTTATGGGTAACCTGGCCTTTCTCTCTGGCTGCCCTTAGTATTTTCTCCTTTATTTCAATCAGAGTAAATCTGACAATTATGTGTCTTGGGGTTGGTCTTCTTGAGAAATATCTTTGTGAGGTTCTCTGTATTGCCTGAAGTTGAGTATTGTCATGCCTTGCTAGTTTAGGAAAATTTTCCTGGATAATATCCTGAAAAATATTTTCCAACTTGGATTCATTCTCTTTGTCACTTTCAGGTATACCTATTAAGCATAAATTAGGTCTTTTCACATAGTCCCATATTTCTTGGAGATTTTGTTCATTCCTTTTTATGCTTTTTTCTCTGATCTTGTCTTCTCGTTTCATTTCATTAAGTTGGTCTTCGACCTCTAATATCCTTTCTTCTACTTGATCAGTTCGACTGTTAAAACTTGTGCATGCTTCACGGGTTTCTCGAATTGTGTTTTTCAGCTCCATTAATTCATTTATGTTCTTCTCTAAATTGTCCATTCTCGTTAGCATTTCGTCAAACCTTTTTTCAAAGTTATTAGTTTCTTTGCATTGGTTTAGAACATATTCTTTTAGCTCACAGAAGTTTCTTATTATCCACCTTCTAAAGCCTAATTCTGATGATTCTTCACACTCGTTTTCCATCAAGCCTTGTTCCATTACTGATGAGGAACTAGTGTCCTCTGTAGAAAGAGAGACTTTCTGATTTTGAGTGTTCTCAGTTTTTTTACAGTGGCTTCTTGGCATCTTTATGGTTTTATCCATCTGTCGTCTTTGTAATTACCAACTCTCAAATTAGGTCTCTAAGTGGTCGTCCAGCTTGTTAATTCCCAGCTCTGGAATCTATGTCATTTTCACTGTGGCGACCTGCAACGCTAGCTAAAACAGCAGCATTGAAATTCGTGGTGCTTTTCTGCCCGGGGGTCTCCTGTCTGACTTCCCTCTTCAGTCCCTTTTTCAATCAGCTGGATGGACTGCTCTGCCTTCACAGAGCTCCAAACATCATCCAAAAGGAGACTCAGTTCCGTTTACTCTGCACCAAGAGCCGCTGAGCTGAGGCGCCAGCAAAAAAGCCGCACCAGCTGAAAGGGTCATGCTGGCGACCCGTGGGGCTCCTCCACTGGGAATGTCCTATTCCGTGGGCAGCAAAAATTTATCGGTAAGTGTGGCGTCCACTGGCTCTCTGCACTTTTACTGGGAGCTGCAATCCTGAGCTGCTAGTGGTCGGCCACCTTGGATCTCTCTCCCTAAAATTAATCTTAAATATATTAATCTAAAACCAAACCTCTATTATTGGGCAACAGCTGATGTCATATGTTTATAATACTATCTTAACAACTTTAAGCATATGAGCTTTTGTGGTTGGGGCCTCAATTATTACAGTTTATAAATAAAATATAAAACTGTAAGCACTGAACAAAAATTATCAAATTTACTAAAAATGCCAGATAGAGTAAGTACACTCATTCATTTAACAAATAGTCATTTAGTACTTATAAAATGTTAATATCCAGGCAAAATACTGGAAATAATATAATAGTGGGAAGACATGCTCCCCTCCCACAAAAACTTTGTGGTAAACAAAAAAATTTAAAACCTAATGTTACTATAGTAAGTACGATATGAACCTAGTTATAGGAGCACATAAATCTAGTCAGGAGAGTCAGAGATGTTTTCACAAAACAAGTGATGCTTGTCCTGTGACTTGAAGAATTAATCAGATAGATATTGAAGGAACATGGTGAAGAAGGAGCTGGGGAAGGGGAGAGGGAAAGGGAAGGGGAGTGGGGAGGGGAGGGGAGAGGGGAGGGGAGGGGGAAAAGGGAGGGGATGGGGAAGGGGAGGGGGGAAGGGGAGG
Source organism: Plecturocebus donacophilus (assembly GCA_004027715.1). Taxonomy (NCBI): domain Eukaryota; kingdom Metazoa; phylum Chordata; class Mammalia; order Primates; family Pitheciidae; genus Plecturocebus; species Plecturocebus donacophilus. The sequence continues at coordinate 1,988 of PVKP010042174.1, forward strand.
GGAGGGGGGAGAGGAGGGGAAGGGACGTGGCGGAGGTGGGGAAGGGAAGAGAGAGGAGCTGAGGGGAAGGGAAGAACCTTTAGAACCAGAGAAATTCCTACTTAAGTCTTTGTTTTGCCACTTACTATGAAAAATGACCTTTAGGCAAGTTATAGTCTTTCAGAGATTCTTATTATTTTTTCAACGTAATATAGATGGCAGTACCTAGCTAAAGCTTTGCACATGGTAGGCTCTCAGTAGACATCAGTTGTCCTCACCTTCATTGAACCTCATGACAATTTTGATGCTAGATAGGACAAATGATATTATCAACTTTAAAGATTAGTAAAGTAGGCTCACTATGGTTAGGAAACTTGTTTACAGTCACACAACTAATAAGCTCACTGCAGAGCCTGGAGTAGACCTCTTCCCACTATGCTGCAACAAGGATTCCAGGCTTTTTTCATTCATGTAATTATTTATTCAGTCAATAAATATTTCTGGAGCTTCTAAGCATCAGACACATGACTATACACAGATAATACAGTGGGGAGCAAACAGACAAAATCTCTGCTCTCTTTGAGCTGAGAGTTCATTAGAAAAGCTGACTTTATGCCAGCAGTTTCTCTCTTTTTTTGAGACCAGGGTCTCACTATGCTGCCCAGGCTGAAATGTAGTGGCACGATTACAGCTCACTGCAGCCTACACCTTCCAGGATCAAGTAATCCTCCCATTTTAGCCTCTTGAGTAGCTGCGACTACAGGCATGCACCACCATGCCCAGCTATTGTATTTTTTTTAGGGATGAGGTTTCGCCACATTGCCCAGGCTGGTCTTGAACTCCTGGGGTCAAGTGATCCACCTGCCTTAGCCTCCCAAAGTGCTGGCATTACGGGCATGCACACCACACTCAGCCTATGCCAGCAATTTCAGCTAATCTTAATGAATGTTATGCAAGGGCACATTTAGTTGCTCTGGGGGAGCGTATGGAAAGAAGACATTTTTAATCAAGGGCATCTGGGAAGACTTGTAAAGGGAAGTAATATTTTTGCCAAGACCTGAAGAGTGAGCAGGAGCTATATGGTCAGAAAGGAGGGGAGATTATTCCAAACTGTGGCAGGTTTGACATGATATGGTCAAGAAACTGAAACTGATCTGTAAAAGCAGAATCAAAGAATGGCAAGAGGTGACTGCAGAGATTGGCAGGGGCCAGATTGTAGAGGGCTTCATAAGCCATTATAAAGAGTCTGGATTTTATTTTATAGGCCAAGTCTGCTGCATTTTCATCACCGCATAAAAAGCCTAATCACAGGGTATGTCAGGTCTGAAATCTGGCTCGTCTCTGCTTATCCCACAGTAGAAGACTGTTACCTTTTTTCACATTTCTCACAGAGGCTCATATAGGCTTATATTGGTCCGGGTGGGAAATAATCTAAGGTTTAGGCAACAGAATGATACCCAATTTGTATGTTTCCCTGTTCACGCTAGCTGTGCTGTAGCTTTGCCTAGAGGGGTTAAGCAGAATAAGTGAAACCAGTCGGTACAGGTAAGTCAATAGCAGCTTAGATCAGGCTATAGCTCTGGGAAAGGACAGAGGGGAGATGTCTAAGATGTAGAATTGACTAGGCTTTTGATTGACTGTGGAAGCTAGAAGAGAAGTGGGTGGGAGGGGATAAGGATGCTGCTCACTCTTCTGGCTTGAGCAGGAAACAGTAGGCGCCTCAGGTATAATATCTAAGACTTCAGTGTTGAGCAAAAGCTGCTGTAGTGATCCCATGATAGGAAGGTGTCAAACTCAGTTGGAACAGAGGGCACAATGAAAGCATTTAAAAGTCTTTTGGGGCCAGCAGTCATCGACGTTACACTTAAAGGGATGGCTTGCTTTTGTGCTCTCTCTCTCTCTCTCTCTCTCTCTCTTTTGAGACAGAGTCCCACTCTGCCACCCAGGCTAGAGTGCAGTGGTGTGATCTCAGCTCACTGCCAACTCCGTCTCCCAAGTTTAAGCGATTCTCATGCCTCAGCCTCAGGAGCAGCTGGGGCTACAGGTGTGTGCCACCATGCTTGGCTAATTTTTGTCTTTTTAGTAGAAACAGGGTTTTGCCATGTTGACCAGTCTGGTCTCAGACTCCTGGCCTCAATCCATGTGCCCGCCTCAGCCTCCAAAAAATGCTGGGATTACCGGCGTGAGCCACTGCGCCTCCTTTTTTTCCCCCTTTCCGGAAAAGCTGCATCTCTTTGATGCGTTCATTTTACTTCTTAGGACTCTGTATATTTCCATTTGGCTAAATTTATTCTACAGGGACATTAATTGTTACCTGACTTTAGTTTTAATTTAAAAGGTGGAGGGACCTGTAATTATGAAAGCAATTGCACATGTGGGCACTTGATTCATTTCTCTGGGTGGCACTATGACTCACCCTCGTTAAAGTGGTTTTGCTTTGAGTTGCCTGATGTCTTATTGGTTTGAATTTTCTCTATCCTGTGTGTGAACAATAAGATAAGTTTCTCTCATGGGTCATTCACTGTTCTTCATCTCTACTATGAGTCAGATGTTTTGCCTTTCAAAACATTATCCTGCCTATAATTTCCCTCTTTATAAATTATGCAGAAAACTTCTACCAACAACAGATTCTCATTTACTGACTTTTTAGATTTGTATCTGTAAAACATGTTCTAGTTGTTTTGCCATAATTTAGTGAGCAGTTTTGTGGACAACAACAATTAAAATGAGGTACTGTTTTGTTTTATTATCATTGTCTAAACACCAAGGTGTCTCATTAGATAAGAGCATCATCATCTGTAAGTAAATCCAAATAGTGATGATTAATCAATGTGAAAGAAATTCTTCATTCTTTACCTCTAGTTGCAGTCAGTTTTCATCCTTCCACATGCAATCCACTAGAAAGAGCTATCTACATTTCCTGGATTCACTTTTAAATCTCTCAATCATTCCCAGAAATTATTCCACTCTTGCACTGAAGTCTCAATTAGGTCACCAGAACTGCCTTTTCCTAAATGCAATGGATAAAGTCTTTATTTTAGTTGACCAGCATGCTGCACTTAACCCTTGAAACCCTCTGCATGCACCACTCCACTCTCCTGGTTTTCCTTCCACCTCTCCAGTCTCCCTTTGTGAGCACCTTCACCTTGGCCTTCTCCTAAAACGTTAGTGTTCTTCATGGCTCTAGATAGAGTTCTTGTCTCATTCTACACACTGCCCTGGATGATCTTAGCCACTTCTATGGCTTTATTGCCAAATCATATACTGATAATCCTCAAGGTTTTATCTCCAGCCTAAGTTGACATTCCAAATCCCTGAATTCATCTTTCTTTTTGACCATTCAACTTATTTATCTCAGAGGTACTTCATAGTGGACATGTCTGTATTCATTTCTTAAGGATGCCACAAAAATACTGGGTGACTTGATACAACAGAAGTTTATTCTCTCACAGGTCGGGATCCTAGAAGTCTGAAATCAGGGAGTCAGCAAGACCGTGCTCCCTCCAAACGCACTAGAAAAGAATCCTTTCTTGCCTCTTCCAACTTCAAGGTGTTCCTTGATTTATGGCAGCATAACTTCAATCTCTGCCTCTGTTTTCTCATGGCCTTTTTCTCTGGGTCTCTGTGTCCACTCCTCTTCTTATAAGGAGGCCAGTGATTGAATTTGGGGCCCACCTTTGTTTATTGGTTTTGCTTTTATTGTAAATTCATGAACTGCATGGTGACAGATTATGATTTCTAGTGGAATCTCTAGCACCTAGTATGGTGTTAATAAATGAACTGTTGCCTAATAAATGTTTATTGCAGAGCAGGAGAAAAGAGGGAAGGGGAAGGGAGGGGAGGAGAGGGAAGGGAATCAACAAGAATTAATCTGAAAAATTGATAAGCCAAAATAAGTTTAAGTATGGCTAAATGTAATATTTTTCTAATCAATATATTAACAAAATAAATTAAGAATCAGTGAAACCTTATTTTAAGCTAATTCAAAATCTTCCTTTATATTTCAGCAAAAATCCATGGTTCCCATGGATTCTGGAAAATATAACTATGGTTTCCCATTGCCTATTTAATAAGGGGTTCTTTCTATCCTTCTTTATTAATTAAAAAAATTGTTGCTGACTCTCTTGATGCCACAGGACATGATATTGTTTCCTAAATATTTCTAGAACATGTTTCTAAAAAGTACAAAATTAAGCAATTAAAAACATTGTAGTTCAAAAAATTTTTTCAAATATTTATAACCTAACAAAATATTTTTTTAGCTGTCAGCATACAAGAATGAAAAGGAGCACCATTTGTAATTTATATCTGCTTACATTTATGAAAACATTTAAACATCTCTACAAATATAGCTGGTGAAAGCTCTGATTGAATATTTAGGCAACCAAGAAATTAAAACAGACCAGACATGCAGGGTTGTATCTACTTTGCCCACATTAATAAATTCTGCCATGAGAGGATCTGTGGTAGACCTCTATGCTTGTAATTATTGAAAATGCCCTTGGTTCAACTAAATCAGGCAAGGTCATATCAATGCTGATGAGAACAAGAGTGGAAGTTCCTCATTTTCCCACAACATTCATTATGTAGACAAATAAGGATTACTCCAGGGAGTTAACTGTATTCTTTACAAAAAGACAGGTCCACAAAAGAGATTCTAAGTCTTAATATTTTGCTCTATTTTGCATTAGTGGTATTTGATGATATGAAATTCATACAATTTTCAGAACACATAATTATAATATCCACTAATTAAACAGAGAAAGTCAACCAAATTAGATACAACTAGGAAAATGTTTTAGCATAACCCAGTAGGTCTGCCTAGATTTATTGTCATTAAATTATCCTAAGTAGACACTAGGATTCACAATTAGGTGTATATTATTTTTCATCTATTTTTAGTTTGTTTTGACAAATGGCAGAAGATTCTAGCTTTACTATATTGTATGGGGGCCTCTAAGTCCTTAGTCCTTATGTAATCATTTCCAAAGCCTTCTGTAGCAATTTTCTTCACTCAACAAGATTCATTTTTGAACTCCCAGTAATTTGAGAGGATTTAAAACAATTTGTTTCATTTCAGCAATAAAAGTCATCATTGTCAGTGAGATTTTTGCAGGTAAACTATCTCTATAACTGTTAAGAACTTTTCTAAATGTTTTGCATATGCTCACTAATTTGATTCTCACAACAATCCTAGGTAAGCACTATTGTCATGTCTAATTTACAGATGGGGAATGAAAGCACAGAATATATAACTGACTTGCCTTCATTCATAGAACTGGAGGAGAGTGGAGCTGAGATTTGATTCCATCCATTCTGACTCAGGGCCTGTGCTTTAACCAACACATTATTCTGCCTCTCAATTATCTCTTTATATCATATTTGTGATATATTTTAGAAAGTACATGCCACTTCTGCTTGTTAAAATTATTATTGATTGATATACACTTGATCTTTTATTTTGTAATTCTTAGTCTCTAAATAGATCTAGAGAAGCAAACCTTTTATTTCTCTAATAAAGTTAGGTCCTCGTGCAGTTGAATCTCCTTAAGTCAGTTTCCTTAAGCAAAGCGCTCAAGTACTATTCCTCTTGGTACCTCCCACATATCCAAAAGGATGGAAGAGTATAGGTACATAAAAGTCACTGACCCACAGAAATTCTGAAGTCCAGCCAGGTACATGTTTCCAGTTTTGTGAGTAGGGTTCAGTTCTGCTCTTTGAGAGTTGGCCATGGCTTTTGGCTCGGCCCTCTGGAGTCTTACTCTTTGAGTAGTTTTTTCTTTATTGTTATAATAAGTGATCTATGTATAAAACTAAATCTTCTCAGTTTGTTTCTTGCCTATAGTAGTTCTAGAATTCAGAGGCTTCCTTTCATTTTGTACTGTCTCTTTCTCTTTTAGTTTTAAACTGGCAGTGTTTTCAGCAACACAATTCTTAAGAACTTCCTGGGTTTTCTATGAATCTCATTGGGTTTCAGTCTATTAAACAAAAGCCACAGTCACAAATCTTTTTAAGATAATCCATTCTCTATTTTGTGTTCCCTGTGAGTCTGGTGAAAGACAAATCCTTAGATACTTAGAAGCCCTATGTTGTTTAACAGGGAAGACCTATGAGACATGTCTTTCACATCTTCAGAGAGCTTTTTGTGGTTCTTAAATGATCTACGAGGTATAGCCTTATCTTTTTGAAGTCTTCACAAATGATCTTATAGTCTACCCTAGATTTCATCTTTGACTTGAGGCTCTCTTTTAATTAGAGAATTGTGTGCCATCTGGAGAGGCTAGGAATGGCCTGAGTATTCCATGTACAAGGTAAAAGTTGCACTGCTTTTTCTGACCTAGCTTGGGAAGTCTTATACTGCTGGTACAAGCAAGTCACAAACTTGTCCAGGTTTAAGGGGGCAGGAAACAGATTGTATTTCTTAATGGGAAATTTATAAGATCTAGAAGAAAGTATGGAATGGGAGATATTGTTGTAGCCATCTTCGAAAAATAAAATCTAAAAAAACAATAATGTGATTAAACACTTTTAAACAAATGGTTTACTGGTACTTAAACATGCACATGCCTTCAGTGTAGCTTGAAGGAAATATATACTCTTTTTCATAAAAAATTTGCTTTTGTCTAAACAATTTTTGAAACTTAGCTTTTGGAGTTGCTTTTGAAAAGTTTAAAAGATTCATTATGACTGAATGCTTTGTACTAGTCACAATTTGTTGGCAAAGAACACTTTTATGGCAGCTTAATTATTTTTGCCCTGAACGTTTTTTAAGTTTTTATATTGTGGAAATCTTACTGATGCTCCTAGGAAATAAAACTGTCTACAATGTTTTCTGCAGTGTTTCTTCAGATACTGCTAGCCACACAAAAGCCAGGGTATAATAGAAACCACGTTTTGTTCAAGAATGATGTGCTACAGAATAATAACCAATTCCTTTAACCTTCCAACATTTTAGTTAACTCAGGCTTATGCCTGTAATTCCAGCACCTTGGTAGGCCAAGGCGGATGGATTATGAGGTCAAGAGGTCAAGACCATCCTGGCCAATACGGTGAAATTCTGTCTCTACTCAAAATACAAAAATTTGCTGGGCATGGTGGCATGTGCCTGTAATCCCCAGCTACTCAGGAGGCTAAGGGAGGAGAATTGCTTGAACCTCCACTGAAGCGGAGGTTACAGTGAGCTGAGATTGCACCACTGCACTCCAGCCTGGCAATAAAGCAAGACTCCATCTCAAAAAAAAAAAAAAAATGTGTGTGGGTGAGTGGTGTGTGCAAGGTGCAGGATGTCTTCGATTAAATGAACATGTAAACTTTTTTCATTAAAACAATCATGTATCCATGATTTAATCAATCCAACCCAGAGCTGTACTGGGATTGATTCAGGAGAGTGGATTTCCTGGACAAACTGTATAATTAACTAGCTGTGTGACTTCTTTAAAACCCTTATTTTAACTTATTTTATTTAAAAAACTTATTTTATTTAAAAAACTTATTTTAATTTGCTGAAATGAGGTGAGATGAGACTGTTATCAAGAGAAATATTTGTTAAATATCTTTTATTTACAAGGCATCCTTGAGCAATTTAGTGTTAAAGCAGTTTTAATCATGACATGGCCCATAGTGGGATAGTAGCCCATCATGTGAACCATGCAATTTAATTTGATCAGAAATATTTCTAAGGTTATTTGCTGTGATCTTAACTCTCAGGAGGCTTCCTTCTGAGAGACTCTGTCACTGATATACTTTCAGATTTAAAGGAATAATCAGGATTCCTTTTCTCAGCAACATTTCCTTACAAAATATTTGAGCTTTTTATCTCTTCACCTTTCCACAAACCTCAAAATGAGAGCACTATCTGAACACACCATATAAAGTGAACTTGATATTAAAGAGACTATACAACTGCCCCTTCAAAACAGCTATGCATTTATGGATAGCAGCTATACTCACCTGAGTGTGCACCAGAATTCAAGAGGAAGACAAATAAAATTCCCAGATGGTTGAAATTTATGTAAGGAATTTAAATCAGCATTTCAAATGTCACTCTACTCATGCATTTTTTTCATATCCAGAATTGGCATGATAATGTTTTTTTCATATGCATTAAGTTCTGATGCATGTCTGAGGTCATAATTGAGTAAAGAAAGAAAGGACTTTATTAAGCAAACACTAAAGTTCAGAAGTTTGTTTCTGAACAGTGAGTGGTTTGATAATTCATGTATTTATCTGTCATTTCTCTAATTTTGTGGTTGAGATCATTTGAAATGCACATGTATAAAATTCATTCATTTACATTTTACTTTGGGTAGACTTTTTACGTTAGTTCCACGTGAAAATATTCCACATTCTAGTTCTTCATTTTCTTTTTTATTATTATACTTTAAGTTCTGGGGTACATGTGCAGAACATGCAGGTTTGCTACACAGGCAAACAAGTGCCATGGTAGTTTGCTGTATCCATCACCCTGTCATCTACATTAGGTATTTCTCCTAATGCTATTCCTCCCTTGGCCCCCCAACCACTTCTATCCTTCCCTTAGCCCCCCACCCCGACAGGCCCTGGTGTGTGATGTTCACCTCCCTGTGCCATGTGTTCTCATTGTTCAACACCCACTTATGAGTAAGAACATATGGAGTTTGGTTTTCTGTTCTTGTGTCAGTTTGCTGAGAATGATGGTTTCCAGCTTTATCCATGTTCCTGCAAAGGACAGGAACTAATCCTTTTTTATGGCTGCATAATATTCCATGTTGTGTATGTGCCACATTTTCTTTATCCAATCTATCATTGATGGGCATTTGAGTTGGTTCCAAGTCTTTGCTATTGTGAACAGTGCCACAATAAACATATGTGTGCCTGTGTCTTTATAACAGAATGATTTGTCATCCTTGGGTATATACTCAGTAATGGGATTGCTGGGTCAAACGGTATTTCTAGTTCTAGATCCTTGAGGAATTGCCACACTGTCTCCACAAGGGTTGAAATAATTTACACTCCCACCAACTGTGTAAAAGCATTCCTATTCCTCCACATCCTCTCCAGCATCTGTTGTCTTCTGATTTTTTAATGATGGCCATTCTAACTGGCATGAGATGTTATCTCAATGTGGATTTGATTTGCATTTCTCTAAAGACCAGTGACAATGGGGTTTTTTTTTTCATATGTTTGTTGGCTGCATAAATGTCTTCTTTTGAGAAGTATCTGTTCATATCCTTTGGTCACTTTGATGGGGTTCTTTGTTTTTTTCTTGTAAATTTGTTTAAGTTCTTTGTAGATTCTGGATATTAGCCCTTTGTCAGATGGGTAGATTGCAAACATTTTTTCCCATTCTGTTGGTTGCTGGTTCACTCTAATGATTGTTTCTTTTGCTGTGCAGGAACTCTTAGGTTTAATTAGATCCCATTTGTCTATTTTGGCTTTTGTCACCATTGCTTTTGGTGTTTTAGTCATGAAGTCCTTGCCCATGCCTGTGTCCTGAATGGTATTGCCTAGGTTTTCTTCTAAGGCTTTTATGGTTTCAGGTCTTATGTTTAAATCTTTAATACATCTGTAGTTAATTTTTGTATAAGGTAAAGGAAGGGGTCCAGTTTCAGCTTTCTGCATATGGCTAGCCAGTTTTCCCAATACCATTTATTAAATTGGGAATCCTTTCCCCATTGTTTGTTTTTGTTAGGTTTGTCAAAGATCAGATAGTTGTAGATGTGTAGTGTTACTTCTGAGGCCTCTGTCCTGTTCTATTGGTCTATATCTCTGTTTTGGTACCAGTACAATGCTATTTTGATTACTGTAGCCTTGTAGTATAGTTTGAAGTCAGGTAGTGTAATGCCTCCAGCTTTGTTCTTTTTGCTTAGGATTGTTTTGGCTATGCAGGCCATTTTTTGGTTCCATATGAAGTTTAAGGTGGTTTTTCCAATGCTGTGAAGAAAGTCAGTGGTAGCTTGATGGGGATAACATAGAATCTTTAAATTACTTTGGGCAGTACGGCCATTTTCACAATATTGATTCTTTCTAACCATGAGCATGGAACGTTTTCCTATCTGTTTGTGTTCTCTCTTATTTCCTTGAGCAGTGGTTTGTAGTTCTCTTTAAAGAGGTCCTTCACATCCCTTGTTAGTTGTATTCCTAGATATTTTATTCTATTTGTAGCAATTGTGAATGAGAGTTCACTCATGCTTTGGCTCTCTGTTATTAGTGTATAGGAATGCTTGTGATTTTTGCACATTTATTTTATATCCTGAGACTTTACTGATGTTACTTATTAGCTTAAGGAGATTTGGGGCTGAGACAATGGAGTCTTCTAAATATACAATCATGTCATCTGCAAATAGAGTTCTTCATTTCTTTTAGTGACTTTCACTGCTAGCATCTATGGATTTAAAGGAAGAAGAAGGAAGTCTATATACTCTTTCTAGGACTGGAGCTTTGGACATATAATTCTTTTTTAGTTTGACCTCATCTGTCTTAGTACTTTTCCTCAATAGTTAGGTATGGAAAGCAAAATTACTCCAGTCATTTTTCTGAAAACAGTTGCAAGTTCAAAGAGTTAACTATGAAGTCTATCTTTGTCCCATTTAGAAATTATTGTATTTAGGGTTTTTTTTTTTTTTACCTATTTTAGAGTTTTAGTTCCTTATACCTTTGTCAAATAACACAGTTGGAAATTTGGTTAGTTATTATTTACATATTTAGGTCAGAAAATAATCATTTAGGATTTTGGAATTATGATACTATCACTAACAATGATTACTTTGTTGAGTTTTTACTGTTGGTAAATCATGAAGCTAAGTGCATTTTCTAATCTCTTCAGGAATTCTAGGAGGTAGGTCATATATACTGAAATCAACATTTCTCAGACAAGGAAAATAGTAACTTTCCCAGATCAACATAAGAAAGGGACATATCTGATAAATTAGCTCAGATTTGTCAGTTTCTAAAACTAAAGGCTTTATAGTAATGATATATACCAGTGGTTCTCAACTTCGGGTGATTTTGCCCCCTCCTCCCAGGGCACATTTGGCAATTAAGGAAGATTGCTACTAAAATCTAGGGATACAGGCCAGGGCTGCTGAAAACATCCTACAATGCACATAGAGAACTGTCCACAGCAAGGAATTATCTAGCTCGAAGACATTAGTAGTGCTGAAGTTAAGAAGCCCTGATATACCCAAGTGCTTTTCTGACTCAACTAATGGATTATCTTAAAACTTCAACTTTGTTTACCATGTAGCCTTTAAGATAAGGTGTATCCAAACTCATAGACTCCAAGTGGACTTGAATTCATTGACTCTAGAAAACAAAATATGTCCCATTGGGAAACAGCCATCTTTATTACTTTACAACAGAAAATTTACTTTTAAAAATTCAAAGACATATGAATTGCAGTTTAATCAAGGACAAGAATCCAAGTCAATTTTTTATTACATTCACATTGATCCGTAGTTCCTGGATCTTAGGTTAAAAAAATAAATAAATAAATAAGTAAACAAATTCACACTGAAACCCATAAATAGCAAAAGTTGGCGTACCAAAAACACAAAGAAGATGTGTGAATTTAATATCTTTCAGATAACCTTAAGATCTTTTAAGATAGCCATAAGAAAGCTTATATTGCTGTAATTTGTTCAGCTAGAAAATTACAGTTTCTTTCTTTCTTTCTTTCTTTTTTTTAGAAAATATGAAAAGGTACATGTTAAAACAAAACAACAACCGATCCCCCAAACCACCTGTGGTCTCACACAGAGGGACAGACATGGTTAAAGTCTGTCTAATTCTCCATTCCAGTATTTCTCTGTACCTCTACAGATATGCATACAACAATAATTGAGTGTTTCAGTTATGTTGTTTTTAAGCCCTTTTCGCTGAACAACATATAATGGGTATTCTTTCACATGAATATTTACTCTTGGAAAACATTTTTTTTTTTTAAAGAGACAGATTCTTGCTCTGTGGCCCAGGTTGGAGTGCAATGGTAAGACCATAGCTCACTGCAGCCTGGAACTCTTGGGCTCAAATGATCCTCCCATCTCAGCCTCCCAGGTAGCTGGGGCTACAGGCACATGCCACCATGCCTGCATGTTTTCTGTCAGGTGACCAGTGAAATAGCAGGAAGAGAAGGACTGTTCGAACTGAGCACCCAGAGGAAATACCATGTGCACCACTAATTCCCTCCCAGCCCTGCCTGCTTTCTGTGCTGTCAATTCAACTGGGAAGACCAGGCACAGGCTACACGAACCATCTGTCCTGGGAGCAAAACCTTTTCTGTACCCTAGCACTTTTGGGACACCTTCCTGGATCAGTCTCACTCACCAAGGACACAGATGGGAACAGCTGGCCTCATCTAATCTAATTCATTGGCACTCTGCTCCAAGTGCTACACAAAAGTTGTCCAACAAATAGGCTGAAGTAATCATATTGGCCCACCACCAGAGTGAACTAGTCCAGGCTACAACACAGGATCATGGACTTAGCAGGAGTATGAAAACTCCCTCTTTGGCCCATTAATATTTTTTACAGCTATATTAAAAATAGAGATGTGGACAAAGGTTTCTACTCAAGAGTGCTCACCACAGGGTTATTGATAATAGTAAGGGACAAAGAGGAATGGGGGCATGACTAAACTCAGCCACATTCACATAAAAGATATCGTGGAAGCATGTTTAAAAAATGTTTTCGGCCAGGCATGGTGGCTCAAGCCTGTAATTCCAGCACTTGAGGAGGCTGAGGTGGGTGGATCATGAGGTCAAGAGATCGAGACCATCCTGGCCAACATGGTGAAACCCCATCTCTACTAAAACTACAAAAAAATTAGCTGGGCATGGTGGTGTGCATCTGTAGTCCCAGCTACCCAGGAGGCTGAGGCAGGAGAATTGCTTGAACCTGGGAGGCGGAGGTTGCAGTGAGCCAAGATCGTGCCACTGCACTCCAGCCTGGTGCCTGGCAACAGAGCAAGACTGTCTCACAAAAAAAAAAAAAAGTTTTCATCCCAGTGCAGTGGCTCACACCTGTAATCCCAGCACTTTGGGAGGCCGAAGCAGGAAGATTGCTGTAGCCCAGGAGTTTGAGACAAGCCTGGGCAACAAAACGAAAATTACAGTTCCTACGGCATATTTCTGATTACTAAAACATCACCAAATTTCTAAATAAAGACCAAAACACTTCTCATATTAAACACTGAAATAAATGTGAAGTATACATACATTTAAGATTAATAAAAACAGCAAGACAATTATTTACTCGACTATTCTGGAGCCTATCTTGGCAGCTCAGGCTACAAGATGGGAATGCACCCTTGACAGGACACTATCCCTTCATGGCGCACACTCATATCCACACCTACACTCACTCAGACTGGAACGCTGCAAACACGTTAGTTCACCTAACATGTGCATTTCTGGGATGTGGAAGGAAACCAGAATACCTGGAGAAAACCCACCCAGACATGGGGAAAACCTGTAAACTCCCCACAGACAGTGCCCCTGGCTGAGAATCTATTTTTGTTCTCCTCACCAGCATTATAATGAAATGACATTTGAATGAAACAACGTTATTCAAGGGTCTGCTGTACTGTTCTTTCCATTCATTTACGTATTTTCTGGGAACTTCTATACTTATGGAAATCCTATGTTAAAGTCTAGTTATTCCAATAAAAAGTCTCAATCAGCACATTCTTTGGATTAAAACACCTAAGCTAGATCAGAGTTACGGAGACTGAAATTATGTAAGGAACTGGCAGCATGATGTAAATCCAAATACATCACTAAGCATCCTGGTTAGTTCAGCTGGTATTTTTTTTTTTTTAATCATTACATGACTTTCTCAATGAAAGAAGCAGTACATTGACTTACATTCTGGCCTAGTTTCCTTTCCTCGTAGTGGACCAGAGTTCTAGGTCTTTTCTAGTCAAATTCCTCTACTATTTTGCCAAAAGTTTTTATTCTTTAATCCAGTCCACCCTTTCTCAAAGGTAGTTTTGTTTTCTGACTTTTACCAATTCCCTAAAGAAATCTAATTTGTTGGTCATGATGTGTCAGTTAAGCTTGTAACATTGCATGCAACTAATGTAAGCAGGATTAAATACAAAACAGGTATTCAAAAAGCAGTAACTGGGGCAACTAGGGACATTAAGGGAGAAGAAACGAATGAAAAACTCTCTTTAAAACATCATCATTGAGATAAATCAGCTGGAAAAATTTTCAGTCTTCGTGTTGTTCAGTTAAAGATTCATATCCCATGAAGTATCTGACTTGCCCGGCTTGGACCAAATCTACATTCTTGGTCAGGGGAGGATGGGACATTGCAATGAGACTCTTCTTATTCATCTAATAGGGAAGGGATAGTTTCTCAGATGTTGTTATTAATGAAGGAGGATTCTAGTCAAGCAAAAACAATAGATGTTCACCACACTGTCTTTCCATTTTTCCTCTCCCAATTTCAATTCTTGAAACCCTAGGAATTTATTTCTGCATCTTCCAATTGTCACACAATACCTCTGGATGCATCTACTGAATCTTTACAGTTACATCACATAATGGCCTATTCCTGCCCTTTCCTTGGGAGCGATTACCCCATAGTTCCTCTTTTATCTCACTAGTGGGCAAGCCCACTACCACCTCCTCTATGGAACTCCAAGGGTAAGTAAGATATATGTAAAACTTTTAAAATGAGGAATACACTTGAAATTTAATAGTGGTCTTCTTGGATATTTGAAAAAGACGATTTTCACATTATATTTCATGGTACCTCAAACTTCCATGACATATCTATAAGGAAGATACTTGCTTTTAACATATTCCCTTGCTGTTTTTTTCATAATCAATTCTAATATCATTCCAGAAATTAGGGAAATAAAACAGGAAAAGAGTACAGCTTAATATGACATGGAAGGCATACATTATGAGGGAATGCATACATTCAGACATATAGATGAGACATGATAATTTCAAAATAACCACTGAGACATAAAGGAAATTGTGGTGCCCAGAGCCCTGGCACTGGTACCAGAGTAGGAATGTAAGAAGCTGAAAGAACTTGACACGGTGTACTTTTGCAGTAACATCTTATGCAGAGCCAGAAATTGTCGTGTATAAAAATAATGTGCGTGAGTGTGTGTATGCATGTATAAAACTAGGGGAGTAAGTGGGGAAGGAAGCTAATATGTAGCAATTTTTCTATGTATGATAAACCCCTATTTAACAGTCTTGTTTAAGATTTTAAATGAAGATGGAAAAATATCATAAAATATCATTTACAAAGAAAGGAATTTTGAAAAGCAGAGATAATGGAACATTTTCTCTTTATAAACATCTTATTCTTCCCTGAAATCACAAACAGCTGCAGTATATTCTGACTAATTACAACTGAATCATAAAAACACAGCATGATAAGAACCCTAAGTGGTTTCAGTATGGTGCAAGTTGATTTTAAACCCTTAAGTTCTATGTAATCTATGTTTTATTCACACTTGGGTCATTAGGTTTTTTTTTTTAAAGACACTTTTTTCCTTTTAGGTTCACAGAAAAATTGAATGGAAAGTACAGAGGTTTCCCATGTTCCCCTACCCCCAACATATGCACAGCCTCCCCATCATGAGCATCCCCCACCAGAGTGGTACATGTGTTGCAAATGAGGAACCTATATTAACGCATCATTATTACCCAAAGTTCTTAGTTACATTACGGCTCACTCTTGGTGGTGTACATTCTATGGGTTTACACAAATATATAAGTGACATGTATCCATCACGATAGTATCATATAGAATATTTTCACTACCCTGAAAATCCTCTGTGTCAACAATTTTAAAGAAATAATAATAGTCTTTGAGTAATTTACTAATGTAGTTAAATGCCTTTAGTACTATGGAATATTTTAACAAATGGTAAAGCAGTATTAGTACAGGTGCCATTTATTAAGAATTTATTCCTATTACATATTGGTGAAGTTTACCTTTGCATTATAAGTATAAAGAAAATATTTTTCACAGTAATTTTTTCCATAATAATAAGAGCTTACTATTTTCAGGAAGTAATTTAGCAACAAAGACCTGTTCTTTCTATATGAAATTGTAAAACCCAGAATTTGGAAGATTTTTACAGATGAGGGAGTACATTTTGTTAGCCTTTTTCAGAGCTACAAAACCAATAAATTCTCTCTCTCTCTCTGTATATATATATATATATATATATATATGTGTGTGTGTGTGTGCACGTGTGTATACATGTGTGTACATATGTATACACACACACACACAGATATACATATGTAGAGACAGAGGAAACAAGAGAGAAAGAGCCTTTAAAATATTGGCTCATG
>PVKP010042175.1:0-18251 GCA_004027715.1 Plecturocebus donacophilus
GCAACCTCTGCCTCCTGGGTTCAAGTGATTCTCTGGCCTCAGCCTCCTGAGTAGCTGGGATTACAGGCACCCGCCCCCAAGTCTAGCTAATTTTTGTACTTTTAGTAGAGATAGGATTTCACCACGTTGACCACGCTGGTCTTGAACTCCTGACTTCAAGTGATCCACCTGCCTCAGCCTCCCAAAGTGCTGAGATTACAAGTGTGATCCACCATGCCTGGCCAGGTGTGTCAAATTTTATCTTTTCAAAAAGCCAATTCTTAGTTTAGTTAATCTTTTCTATTGTTTTTCTAGTCTCTATACTATTTATATTTGCTGTGATCTTTATTATTTTCTTCTTTCTACTAATTTTGACCTCAGTTTTTTCTTTTCTAGTTCCTTGAAGTGTAACATTAGATTGTTTGAGGTCTTTCTGTTTTCTTAATATATGCATTTATTACTATGAACTTTCCTTTAAAACTACTTTTGCTGCTTTCCATAAGTTTTGATATTACAGTTCTCTTTTGAGAAGACTCAGCTTTGAGAAGACTCCCTCTGTGATAAATACATTTTCCCCCAATTTCTTAGAGCATAGTCTCCATATAAAATCTTTTTACAACTTACTTCAATCAGTTAAATATCATTTGAAATTAACTTTAAAACTGCATAGCAGACAAATGCAAATTATGTTTGAGTTTTTCCACCAACTTTGGCCTACACCAACTGTATAGGCTTTGCTCACATATGCCAATGTCGTTTTCACCTCCATTTCATCTGTTTTCTTCCTCTCACTTACCATAGCTAATGTGAGGATAACATTATCATATCAACTCTTTAGAAGTCCGTGGTGAAATCACTTTAAATCTACACTGGTTTTTTGTTTAAATATTAACTTAAACATGTGAAGTGATGACAGCAATGTCATGAAATCTATTTGAATGACTATTACAAAAGTAACTGGATTGATTTTTCAAAAGTTGACTTGCTACTCATCAAGTGCTTCTCTATAAAATGTCAGATAAAAATGGAACCAACCTGAAAAATGGAACAAGATTTTGTTTAGCCTTATAACCATGACCAAAGCCACCTTGGAAATGCTTGCCTTATCATTTCTTCCATCTTTCTCCATCCATTAACCTCTTATTTAATATCAAAGACTCAACTCTAACCCTAATTCCTGTGTAAGGTCTTCCCTCACTATCTCAACTGCTAGTGCTCTGGTACCTCCTCTGATCTTCTAGTTTAATTATTCTTTGAAAAATCGTTATTGATCAAATATTTATTGAAAGTTATTTATTATAAAGCAGTGAAAAAATGAACCAACATCTCTTTAAGCATACAGTCAAGTGAGGTAAGTTACGTGAGGAAAAAGTAGATGATACTATGAGAAAGATTAATGGGGGGACCATTCCAGAGGGGAGATCCATGGAAAGTCTCCTTGAGATTATGATGTTTAGTTCATGTCCTGATTGTTGGGGAGGATGTATTAAGAGGGGAAGGCAGTAGGTTCTAGTTATAGGGAACAGTGTGACCACTAGTGTCCTGAAACTTGTAAGAACTTAGAGCATTTCAGCAACAGAGAAAAGCCCAATATATCTGGAGTCAGACAAGTGAGGGACAGAGCACAGAGAGATGAGGTTGAGGGGAAGAGTGGGGCTGGATTATGCAGGGCTAAACAGAATGTATTAAAAATGGTGAACTTTTCTTGACATCAATGGGAGGCCTTTAATCAACATCAAGCAGGGCTGAGACAGAGTATATATGGATTTTATGAAAGATCTCTTTGACTCTTGTGAGATTAATAGATTGCAGGAGGCAAGGGAAGAAGAAAGCCAGTTAGGAAGTTTCAGCACCTACGATGTTGGCTGGTACTAGCGAGGTAGTAATGGAGGTAAAGACGTGAACATATTTGAGATGTAACTGATTATCTGTATCACTCATTTAGCACTTATGGCATATTGCTCTTAAATAAAAAATTGTGTATCTTTTCCTTACTTCTGCCTCCCCTCCCTGAAGGCAGGGACTATATCTTTTATTTCTCACATAAAAGATACTTATGTGAGAAATATCTCACATTTGTCACAATGTGACTTGAACATAGTGGACACTATATGAAGATTGGTGAGTTGATTTAAAAATGTAATAGAGGAGCAGACTTTATATTTCTGTTATTACCACTGCTGATTCCTTTTAAACCTAAGCTTTATTGCTTTTAGGATCCTAAAGTCTACACTTTCTCATGGCAATATCTCCATCCTTGCTTGTACTTCCTTATCCTGGCAGCACTTAAAAAGTATGACTTAGAAGCAAAATCAAGTTAAACATGGTAGCAGATAAAGATATTGATAAATTTTCATTTGTCTTTCCTTCTGTAGGTTGCAAAATTATATTTATTGAAACTCTCTATGTATAAAAAAGCCTTATTTTTAAGGAAGTCTAGAAAACCCCAAAGAGACAACAACATCAGAAGTCGAGCACAGATCATTATTCACTTGTTTCATTTTCTCTGTGGCAGGTGAAGGTGTGAATTATGCCATAGAAGTTATTCCAGCAAGAGCATCTGCTGGGACAGGGTTTCTAGAATGAGCAACATTTGTTTGGTATAATTTTAGAAGCACCCAAATATCCTCCTCTCCTATGGTTCTCTTGTTTAGCTTGCTGGGCTGCCTGGCCCCTGGAGTCCTCCAGTCAAGCCTCCTTTGGGTTAGAGCCTGAGCATGCTATTAGACACAAGCACTCCCCAATATCCCAAGGTTTTCTGCAGTCAGTGTGGCACTGTCAAACTGTCCGTGTCTCCACGCTTCCATTTTTAAAGTCTCTACAAAAAGAGAGCTGTGATAGATGAAATCTATGGTCCTTTTAAATGCAAACTTTTTAGGATTGTGTTTTATTCGTATCTTACCAGGTACTAATCTAGTGAAGTGACTTCAGGTGTCCGGGTAAATTTCTGAACGAAAGCTCTAGTGATTGCCTGGAGCACTGCCTGGAGCACAGCTGCCTCCTCCCTCACCACTGTCCATCAGTGCCAGAGGCGTCACAGGCCTTTCAGGGGACAAACTTCTGCTTTGCCTGATAAGTCAGATGATGCTCAGCATCAAGAAAAGTTTTAGTCATGACCATAGGAATATTCAGGTATAATAAAGCTGCGAAAAGGGACAGGGATTTCTAGGATAGGCATATAATGGAAAAAAGATGGAATAGTTCTTATTCCAAGGCCCCAACCTGAAATAAACAAACAAATAAAAGTCGGGGAAGGAAAACTGGACTCTGTTATTCTTGCAGCAGGGGAAACTCTGGGTAGGCATGGCTTTTATGATTCTTCTCTTAATCTCTGGCCACCTAGCACTGTGTAGCATACCATAAGCACGTTGTCAGTGTTTACTGAATGAATGGAAGACACATTCCAGTGCCAGGAGAGTGGGCGTTCCTTAATGTGTACACACTGACTGCCTTGAGTGGGTAAGGAACAGGCCCAGCTAGGCTTTAAATGTAACACCTTCTTTAGGCGGCTCGGTGAGGCATGGGGCGTGAAGGTGTAGAGCGAGGGAACGTCACCCATGGTTTCCCAAAGGCTGTTCCACCTGTGTAAGAATAATGCTTACAAAGGTGGCATGCTGATTGAAGCTTGAGGGAAAATTATCCTTTTCAGTGAGAGTTGTCAGAAATAAGACTCCAAAGCAGAAGAAAATGGAATCTGCTGTTTTTCTTCCTGCGAGTGTCTGGCTGTCTAGAAAAATCCCAAAGCCTTGACTTTGAGCATTAGCTCTGCCCAGGTGCAGCCTGGTCTTTTATCCCCATTAAAATCCACCAAGGGGACTTGTAATGTGCCGCAGAAATAATAGAGATGTAAGGTGGAATTTACACATCTGGAGAGCTTTTAATAAATGAGGAAATGGGGATGGTTACCTGGCAACCCTGAGTAAGTGCAAATTAATCCATTTTTATTTGGTGTCAGGAGGGCAGTCCAAGGCTTCCACTCTGTTGGGACAGAATAAAAGCTGATGATGCTCTAGTGGAGTTCTGGGATTTTGTTTAATTTTAATTTCACCCTCATCTCTATGCTTGGTACTTATCCTGCTGGCACAAAATTGAAATGGGTTGACTCTACTCTAGGCCATTATTTGGAGTAGTTATTCTAACTCATGAATCCTTATAAAATGTTGGTGAAGCATGCCCGTCAAGTTCTGTTTCTCAGTTTGAAGCTTGTGAAGATCAGGGAGTTCAGTGTTAAGTTACTCTTCTGGTGTTGGCCAGAAGAAAGCATAACTGTCAGCCTGGCCACTTTGTTCATGGCTCCCTTTAATTGTGCCCTACCTACACAGGCTGAGACAGTCTCCTGGTGTCCCGACTTGAACCTGAAGATAATTTGTACCAAGGTATTAACAATACAGTGATATTGTTTAAATTCAATAAAAAATTATTTTTGTTAAGTTTCATTGCATTTTTTTTTGTTATGAGTTTTTGTTACAAAAAATGCAATGAATGAAAATGATAGTCTTTTTGGTTTTTAAGGAAGAGATGATAGTTACAGCCAGAGCTAAGATCTCTGTGCCTAACACATTAATTTTTATTAAAAAGAGATATTGTTAAATACATTTATTTATATTATTGTAGCTTAATTAAGTTTTTAAAGGTAGCATTGGTGACCACAGCTAATTCTGGGGGTTGTCGTAATTTTTTTTTTTGAGACAGAGTCTTGTTCTGTCACCCAGGCTGGAGTGCAGTAGCATGATCTTGGCTCACTGCAACCTCCGCCTCCTGGGTTCAAGCAGTTCTTCTGCCTCAGCCTCCCAAGTAACTGGGACTATAGAGAGTGCTACCATGCTCAGCTAATTTTTGTATTTTTACTTGAGATGGGTTTTCACCATATTGGCCAGGCTGGTCTCGAACTCCTGACCTAGTGATGCACCCACCTCAGCCTCCCAAAGTGCTGGGATTATAGATGTGAGCCACCGTGCTTGGCGTCATATTTTGTTTCGAGTTGCCATATCACATGACATAGTGCAAAGTATATTAACTTGGGTAGCAGAAGCCATGTTGCTATATTCCTTAGCCATTCTGAGTCTCAGTTTAAAATGAGAGAGTTATTCTTGATAAGCACAAAATTTCTACCCAGGTTTAAATTCTATGACTTCATGATTTTGTTTAAATTGAGATTAGGGAATAATTATATCTTAGAATGAAGAGAATTAAGTACATACATGTGTACACTAATAGAGTCTTATTTGTTCAAATGTTCTTTTTTTGGTACTTAAAAAAATTCCACTGGTGTTGTCTATTTATTGGAGACAGCCTGGGGGTCCTTAACCACTGACTTGATTCTTTTTCTTTTTTTTAAACTCAAAACACTGCTTGGCTTTGGCTTTGACTTGATTCCAGCGACCACCTGACCAGTCCTGCTCATTTGCACTATGCTCCCCACCCCCTTCAAAAGCTGGAGAATCCAATCTAGATACTGGGACAAGCTACGTAGGAGAACAACACTTTCCAACATGGACCTGAATATACTTTTCCTTGCTAGAGATTTTTCCCATCAGAATAATGAAGCATTTAACATAGTTTTTTCTAATTCCTCTATTGTTATCATGGTTTAAAAACAAGAATGCTTGTTTCCAGATGTCTCATTTGACAGTACCCAGGAACACATGGGAATATTTTGTAGTGGCTGACATAGGGGGCTGGAGAAAATAAAAAACAGATGGACACAGATTAACCCTATCTGTTCCTGGTCCACGCTTCTCTCTGGATTCCAGACATGAGATTTTTCTTTACTAGTCTCATATCACAAGGCCAATCACAAGCTTGGCAATGAAACAGAGGAAAGCATTGAGTACTGGTTCAAGCAACCTATGTGTAAATTCATGTTACATTGCATACTGCCTGGTGTTGGGCTGTATTTCATATCAGTTGATCTCTAGATGGCAAAAGGGAGATTTGGCCTGAATAACACACTCTTCGATCAGCCACTCCTGCTGTTCAATACTTATGGGGGCAGTTAGTACTCAAAGACTCTCTGGGTAAATTTACATTGCTTTATATTAGCCATAATTTGAACCTTGAATACATATGTGGTCTTCTTTTATGCTGAACTATGGTGGACCACATAATAACTTTTGCTACATAAGATCTAAAAATAAAGTGGACTTCTTGGCTCCATTTCTTTGAGTCCATTATCATGATCTCAGCCTTCTGGATCTTTTTACTCTGATTATGAGAAGAGGTGTGAGAAGTGACCAGAAATAGATTCCTTCCTCAGATGGATAAGCCTCACCATCCCTTCCTTGAATGTCACAGATTCAGCACATTTTTGAGGAAAGGAGGCTTCTACTTCCAACTAGGAGATGGTTCAATTCTGTTCTCCCATCACCAGTCTCATAGGCATGTCTTAGGTCCTAGACACAGAGCCTATGATAGGGATTATCATCAAGCAATTGACTGATGGAGTACTCGCCAAAGAAGAGGAATGAGAGAAGCAGGGTAGAGCAGTGAAGAATGCTAACCAAGGAGAATGTCTATCCTGGAAACTAGCTTCAGTCTGACCTCATGAGGAAGCCTTGGGACACAAGTACACCACAAAGATGTTCTCGAGTTGAGGCAAGAGGGCTGATATGGTCTTTTTTACCCTCAGATCAGTCAGTCTTTGGCCACTGGCTGACCTTATGAAGGGATAGGGTAATCTAGTCCTGTTTGGTCAAGGGCAATTACCTGAAGAAGGGGGCAACTGTGTGCCTTTTGCAGCCAATACCCATAGCAACCAGGGCATGGGCACACCAGCCTAGGCAAGGTGATCTAGGGTGGGGGGCACCAAAGCATGTACTATGGGTGAGAATATAGAGAAATAAGTCATCCCAAAGTTAAAGTTATTATCATGTAAGGGAGAAATAACTTATTCACTCCTTTTACCCAAAACTCCACTCTTTACAATGGAGTGTTCTTGACATGTATCAGAACTTCTCTTTCTTGACAATAGAGCTGGTGGGATGGAGAATCTTGCACTATCCCCAGGGATTAGGGAATGTGTTTAATTTGGATCCAAAAGCTTCTGCATAGGATCCCTCTGGCAATAGAGAATAATAATATGTTTTGATAGCTGCCCAGTTCATTTTTAACATGGAGAACAGTGATGTCTTTGGGATTTTCTCTACTTTCATTTAGTTATATCACTTGTGTCTGTTTATACATCTTGAAAAATTGCTTCCATTCTTCAAAGCTTGGATCCAATAAAAACTTCCTAAAAAGAGGCACTAGGCTCGTGTACTTATTGCATTACTTCTGGGTCTGTATTTCATAGATTATCAATCTATGAATTTTGATTTGCAATGCAGCTGCTCACTTGTTACCTCAGTATTATTCTTCTTCTTTTTTCTTTTAGTCAGTGATGACTATGACAGTCATCACTTTCTGATAGTACTTTTTCACAGTCCTCTTAGGGCAAGGAGAGTTTTCAATACCCTCCTTGTAACAGGCGAACATCCCTCCTCCTGCTCCTTCCTTCTTTCTTTTACTTAAGAAGAAATTATAATCCAGTTGTTTGGACTGAAGAAAAATGATTATACCATGGTTGCCATGAGTGGGCATCATTGTGTATTAAGTAGCCATGTGCCGTTATGTCTCAATTACTCTTGATTCCTTTTCTGCTAATGAATGAGTGTTAAGTAGGTTTTTGCTTAGTGAAGACTTTGCAACTTTCTCTTTACTGTGTATAATAAATACCTGCATTTGATATTATATCCTGTGGCTGGCCAGAGGATCTTGGAAACCCAAGACTAAGATTCTGGCTTAAAAAAGACAGAAGCCTTGCTTAGAGTTCAAACTGAAGCTACATTTTCAACCCAATTTTATCAGAACTCAGTATTGTGAGATTTAAGTGTGATGGGCAGCATCAAATAAAGGCATACTTTTGGCTCCCCTTTCTTGTGTGTGTAACTGTTGGGAAACTTGTGGAAGAAGGGGATGATGTGCTGGGTAACATTCAGAAACTCCTCTGGTCAAATGTTATTAAATAATACTAAAATCACCCCTGGTATTATTATGATAGTGCTCCAGCTGATGTACATTATACATTAAAGTTTAGAATTTAATAATGGATACCATGAATAAGCAGACATTACAATGACTAGTACAATAAATATTTGTAGATTAACTGAATTAATGAATTTATGAAAGGTGTTAAAACATAGTAGAATAAGCCTTATCCTCTCCAGTTAGACAGTGGATTCAAATATGGTTCTGCTCCTTACTAGATGTATAAATTTGGCAAATAACTTACTGTCTTTTTGATTCAATGTTCTTATCTGTGAAATGGAGAAAATTATATTTTTCCTTTTGAGGACTGTTATGAAAATTAAATGATATCATGTACACATGAAAGCATTTAGCATAAATGTTACCTATCATTATTATGATTATGAGAACTGTGCATTTCTCTCAGGGTCTGGTGTCTATATCATGATTTTATATATAATTATATATACTTTGCAGGAAAGTTCTGGATCAAAGTATATCAACAAGACATTGTGAACTTCACCACAATCAGTTCTGTGGCATTGCAGGATTCACAGTGGACCAGGTGCCAATGCTTTTCTAGATCTGCCAAAAATTTGCTCCTAAGACAGACTTGAGGTTAAGCAATTGGTTGGTGAGTATGTCTGACTTCAGAAGTTCACAGATTTCTTGAGTCTACCCCTTCATGATAATGGCTGGTTCTCTTTCTTCATAATTTGTGAGATAAGAGTTGTAAGTTGCCTAAGTCTATTTTGATTTAGTCTGCTGTGTGGCAATGTCTGATCCATTAATAAATAATTTAAATGCTTGCAGCAGTCTATACTTTAAGGACTACAAAATGCCATTTTCAGTTTGTCTGTACAAATAGTCACTACTGAAACTTTTATTTAAATCTTGAGAGAAAGGGGAACTCCATCCAATTTTTCATATAGACCAATGGCTGTTAAACACAGCTTACAGAGGCTGTTAAATTAATGCATAGAACATTTGTTGAATGAAAATCTATTACCATTTGGAATAGACTGAGTCACTGAATCACATAAATCAATATATCAAGTCCTTGAATGTCTTGAGCAAAGGATTTTCCCACAAAGCAATATAAACAAGTTCCAGATAATAATGAAATTGTTGCTCAATGTCATTTTTTTCAGGCCAACAAATATTTTAAATAGCATTTCAAAAACTCCCCAATGCCTAGATATACCAAAACAATGTAGACTTTAAAAATGGAATCTAATGAAGTGGTCGCTACCTAAAAAGTTCATGTTAAAACATACT
The DNA here is from genome assembly GCA_004027715.1 of Plecturocebus donacophilus. Classification (NCBI taxonomy): domain Eukaryota; kingdom Metazoa; phylum Chordata; class Mammalia; order Primates; family Pitheciidae; genus Plecturocebus; species Plecturocebus donacophilus. The sequence continues at coordinate 9,262 of PVKP010042175.1, forward strand.
TCTTTTTATTGTTTAGAATGTTATTATTCGAAAACCCTGTTAAAAATTTTTTTTAAGAAACCACCAGGGACATTAGATGCCAAGTTTTGAAATCAGACAAATCTGCATTTAGATTAGGTAAAGAAAAATACTGTTTTCCTTCAGTTTTTCAGATTAAATGATATAGCCCTCAGGCCTCTAATGCTTGTAACTAATACTGTATTACTTTCAAATATGTATTTTTAGATGTAATTGATCAGTGAGTTTATAGACCATGTGACTACAATATTAATGGACTCTGCTCCAGTCCTTGGCCTTTTTGCTCTATATTCAGTTATCACTCATCCTCTTCTCTGGAGGCTGGACGGGGACTGATTATATTGTAAATTACAGGAGGACTGACTCTTGCAGGCTGCTTTTTCCAGGTTCCTACATTCTGTGTTTGGACAGTGAGAGGCATTGGCTAGGTATTGGAGGGTACTCATTTACATTTTTTACAATCTTGGTGGAAAAGATCTCTTTTGAGAGAGAGAAGAGAAGAAAACACATGAAAATAAAAGCTAGTCGTATTTTAAAGTAATGTTAGTTCATGTATTTACTTAGTTAATGTGCATCTTTCTGGTAGTTTGTAGCCCTAATGAGGACAAGGATCATGTCTGTGCTGCTATTTACACAGTGCCTGGCACAAATGTCTGGCATATGGTAGAAGATCCATAAAAATTGTTGAATGAATGATTGAATAATGAATTACAATTTATCTGAGGTCATTTACCTAGTTCCCTATAGTTCTGGGATTCAAAATCCAAGTCTGTTCAACTTCAACATCATAAATTTTTTATTAAATTATATTGTCTGACAACTTCACAATAACTTTTTAGGTCTTATGTTTCAAAGTAGGAAATTAATTTTATATTCAATAAGACAGTAATCAGATACTATGTTTATTACCTGGGTGACAAAATAATCTCTATACCAAACCTTTGTGACATGCAATTTACCTACGTAACAAACCTGCACATGTACCCTGGAACCTAAAATAAAAGTTAAAAAAAAGAGACAGTAACATACCTTTTTACTCAGCTTAAATAACAAGCTCATTGTCATGAGTGTGGCTACCATGATCGTATGGACTGACCCATGTGCTAGCCTAGAGAAAATATAATACCTGCATCAATGATGCATTTTAAAAACCTATTTACTAAGCACCTTTTACAAGCAACAATTTGTGCTAAATTCTTCAGAAACTATAAATAATCTACAACACGAGCTACCTCTTCTTTCAAAGAATTTATGAATATAGTTGTAGAAAAATATATCCATATTTAAAGGCAAAGAATATAATTATGTATTTTTATCTAGCGAGTCCAAATGGTATGAACTGAAGAATAGTAAAACTGAGTTTTCACTTCTATCCCCAACAACATGGCAGAAGAGATAATCCAAAAAATCCTACTCAAAGAAACAAAAACCTTCAGATGAAAGCATCAAAAATTGTCTTTTAAAATATATTACTGAGTTGGTACAAAGGAAAGCAATGGTCAGAGCCTTAGAATTAAGAGAAAACAGAAACCCTGGGTGTCAGATTAAAAAAAGGGAAAAAAAGAAAGGAAGGAAGGAAGGAAAGAAGGGAAAGAGAGAGAAAGAAAGAGAAAGAGAAAGACAAAGAGAAAGGAAGGAAGGAAAGAAAAGAAAGAAAGAGAAATAAAGAGAAAGAAAGAAAGAAAGAAAGAAAGAAAGAAAGAAAGAAAGAAAGAAAGAGAAAACCTCAATATCCATTCTTATACTAAGGGTTTGTGCTGAATTCTGGCAATCCAGAGTTTCAGCCTTGATAGTGGTATTAAGGTTAATACTCTATGAAAGCATCTATATACTAAGGATTTATACTGAGCTCATGTGAACAGCTGTCTATAGAGTCAAGGACTTACAAAAAGTAGAAAAAAAAGTAGATTTCAAAGTAGCATGCACAGTCTGACTGAAACCTCCTTTATAAAAAACATATTATATATGGGAACTATGTCAAGATATTCATCCCTGCATAGTGAAATTTTGAGTGATTTTTCTTTTCTCTTTATGTTATAAATTTTCCCAGGTTTCTATAATAAACTAGTATTGCTTTTATAATATATATGCTGAGAACTTCCTACATTTGTACTTTGAATATAGAAAACTGGGAAATGTATAGGTCGTTCACTCATACAACCAAAAAAACAAGCTAGACAAATTGCAAATTCACACCTTCTCTTGACCCATGAGAGAACTTAACACACAGAAACTTCAAAGAGAATTGGGACATGAATCCTTGTTTCTTTGTGGATTTGGGACAGACACAGCTGATCACTAGTAAGAAGAAACTAGCTAAAGTTACTAAATTAGTAATAGCAAAATGTGGGCTAGATTATCCAAAACTTTATGGAGGAAAATATAAGTATAATTTTTATCGACTTGCAGGCAGTTCACAATAGAGCTCACCAGGTACTCTCAGAAAAGATTGGCAAGAGTCCTGAGAAAGTGTTTCTCATGGCATAAGCCTAGGGCAGAAAACAGCGATCTCTGCAGAAAAGACACACAATCTCATCCAAACATTTTCTTCTCACTGGAAAAAGAAAGCTTTAAACTATGTGTGTGTGGGAGGGAGTATAGCAACTACTGACATCCTTAAAGAAATAGAAACAATTGCAGTTAAGAGACATGTGAACATAAACCAAAACAAAACAACAACAATAAAAAATAAAACCTCCTCCCATAAGGGAGGAGTGGGAATAAAATTCTGGGCCTAGAACTTCAGATAGAAGAGGGACAGGAGTACAGAGAAGGCCATACTCCCAAGATTCATGAATATAGCTTAAAATTGAGGCTTAATTAAATCGAGAGAGAAGGCTTCCTACCACTGGACTAACAAATGTTGAGTAAAAAAGTCTCATAAGTGGGAGTTGGTCAATGAGAACACATGGACACAAGGAAGGGCACATCACACCCCGGGGGCTGTTGGGGGCTGGGGGGCTAGGGGAGGGATAGCATGAGGAGAAATATCTAATGTAGATGACAGGTTGATGGGTGCAGCAAACCACCATGGCATGTGTATACCTATGTAACAAACCTGCACGTTCTGCACATGTGTCCCAGAACTTAAAGTGTAATAATAATAATAATAAAGTAACTGGCATTTGGGTTGATTCCATATCTTTGCTATTGTGAATAGTGCTGCAGTGAACACAGGCATGCATGTATCTTTGTAATAGAATGATTTATATTCCTTTGGGTATATACCCGGTAATGGGATTGCTGGGTCAAATGGTATTTCTGGTTCGTGATCTTTGAGGAATCACCACACCGTCTTCCACAATGGTTGAACTAATTTATATTACCACGAACAGAGTAAAAGTGTTCCTATTTTTCTGCAACATTGCCAGCATCTGTTTTTTTCTTTACTTTATGTGGTACATATACACCATAGAATACTATGTAGTCATAAAAAGAAACAAGATTGTATCCTTTGCAGAGACATGGATGGAGTTGGATGCCATTATCCTCAGCAAACTAATGCAGGAACAGAAAACCAAATACGGTACGTTCTCACAAGTGGGAGCTAAACAGTGAGAACATATCAATGCAAGGGACACAGGGAGGGGAACAACAAACACTGGGGCCTGTTGAAGGCTGAGGTCAGGGGAGGGAGAGCATTAGGACAAATAGCTAATGCATGCTGGGCTTAATACTTAGGTGATGGGTTGATCGGTGCAGCAAACCACCATGGCACACGTGTTCCTATGTAACAAACCTAGACATCCTGTACAAGTACCCTGGGACTTAAAAAAAGTAACAGCAGCATACCACTGGAGAGTTACAAAAGCACAGAGAGAGTCTCTCTAAAGTGCTGTGCAAAGAAATAGCTTAAACCTGAGGGTTAAGCAAGTTGAAAAAAATAAAGGCAAACAAAAAAGCAAACTAAAACCCTAGAAAACCAGCCTTCACCAAAACATGAGGTAGCCCTTAAAGAATCTGAAGCCTCTGACACTTAGGGAGACGATAGCAACAGCAAACTTTAAACCTACTAATTCCTGAACAGACTGTCACAAACCCCCAAAATAAAGACCTCGCACAAGAAAAGCGGGCTTCTTTTCAGATATTAAAAGTATTAACTTCAATTTCTACTAACCTATGCAGAATGTCTTGTTCCAAACCAAAACTTACAAGACATATGAAAAAGCAAGAAGAAAACCACACTGACAAAGCACTTCAAAAAACTGGAACAAATATGACACTCATGTTAAAATTATCAGTTAATTTAAAATAATGTTAGAATCACTGAATTTAAGGTCTTTACTGGTAAAGGTGGGAAACATGCAAGACCTGGTGGGGAGTTTCAGCAAAGAAATGGAAACTGCAAGAAAGAATCAAACAGAAATACAAGATGTTAAAAAAAAAAGTATCCAAGATGAAGAATGCCTTTAATAGGCTCATTGGTAGACTCAGTGAAGTTTACAGTTGAAGGATTCTGTAAACTTGAACATAAGTCAATTGAAATTTCTCAAATTCAAACACAGAGGGAAAAAGAGTGAAGGAAACAAAGTAAAACAGAACAGAGCATTCAAGACCTGCGGGACAATGTCAAATAATCTAATGAATGTGTCATTAGAATCCAAGGAGAAAGAAGAGGAGGAGGAGGAGGAGAAAGAAAGAGAGAAAAAGAAAGCAGAGACAGAAAGAAACAGGGCAGAAAAAATATTTGAAGGAAGATATTTGAAGAAATAATAGCCAAGTATTTTCCAAAATTAATGACAAATGCTATATTTATTTGCTGTTTTTGCTGAAACACATTACCGCAAATCTAATTACTTAAAACGACACAAATTTATTATCTTATAGTTCTGGATGTATTTGGGGGCCCATTATTCATCCTGCAACACACACCAAAACACACAGCAAAGGATAGGTGCAAGAAGCTTAGAGAATATCAAGGGGGATCAAAAAAACAAAACAAAAAACTTAGGGTCATATTGTAGAAGCAGCTGAAACCCAAAGACAACTGAAAAAGGTTTTGAAAGTGGCCGGGGGTGGAGGCGGTGGTGATGGTGGGAAACGACACATTCCACATAGAGGGTCACCTGAGAATTTAAGCAGACTACTGGTTACGAACTGTGCAAGCCAGGAAACAATGGAGTGGCATCTTTAAAGTGTTGTCAGCACAGAATTCTACGCTCAGCAAAAATATATTTCAAGAAGTGAAGGGAGAAAAAGAAGACTTTCTCACGCAAAAAATGAGAAAAATTCACTGCCAGCAGGTTTACCTACAAGAAAAATGAAAGTTAAAGAAATTAGGCAGAAGGACTATGACGTCAGGCAATAGCTCAAATAAAGAAACAAAAAGTGGAGAAACTGTAATAACAAAGTAAAATAAATCTTTTTTTTACTTGTTCTAGAAGATAACTGTATAAAGCAAACAACAGTAGCATACACATAATAGTAAACTGTATGAACACACGTTCACAAAAAGGGAGGAAGAAATACAGAGTACACAGTTGTAAGGTCCGTATACTACATATGAAGCAGTACATTATTTGAAGTAGAATCCTGCTAACTGAAAGTGTGCACCAACCCAGAAATAAAGTAGTTGGTTTTTAGGTATAACTATTTAACTTCAGCCTCTAATTTATCTCCCCCGACCTCCATCACTTTACCCTGAGTATCTGGTTCTTTTCCAAGGTTAGATTCACATTTCCTCTTGGTTTACGGCACAGCGTTAGTTCTGTTTGCCCAAATTTCAACTGATCATAGACTTGAAAACCAGGCAGATCCTTAAGTGAGATGTTAGGAAGCAATTTCCATTTAGTGAAATAAATGTGACACACTTACAGGAAGACTTATAGCCTTGGAGACAGCCAGTCCTGGGCTTTTTGGGACTCCTGGGGGTAAGTTTTGAGAGCCAACATTCAGTGGGTGAGGGATGGGTAGGGATTTGAGAGAAGGGAGGCTTTAGCGGGAGGTGAAGATGGGGCAGAGAGTGAGAGTGGTTGGACACAGGCTTTCACTACTTCTGTCACAGGTCTGGCTCTTCTGCTGCTTTCTTTGTGGCCACATACTTAGCAACCATTATAAAAATAACTGAAAATAGGTGCGATATAGTAAATAAGGAAGATCAAAGGAGAATATGTGTTAAAATAAAATTAGGGCAGATGGTTAGAATGAATGAAAATGGGAGTGAGATAAAATAAAACTCAGAAATAAGGATACAGTCAAATTTTCAAAATTTCCTAATAAAATACTAATAGAAACTAAAAGTTTAACAGTAATACTGACAAATACATTTTTGCAATAAAAGATAAAAAGATCAAAACCAGTAACATAAACTTAATTTTTTAAGAAATGCATAAAAATAAAATCAATGGAAGATTATGATAAAAATCTAAAACTAGTAAAAAGTAAAAGCTATAAAGGTATCAGGGAGTAAGGTTTCAAAAGATATTAGTAACTGGAAACAGAAAAACATAGTCAAAGAAATTAATGAAAATACTTTTAAACAGAGAGCACTACAAATAACAAAATGGAGACAAGAATGTGTAACATTGGGAAATATAAAGGATATGTAACCACAGGCACACAGAAGATCAGCTAAGTTGTGGACTACTGTGTAAATTTCTGTCCAATGATTAGCTATGTTGTAATCCTTATTATTAACTATTTTTCACTTCTGCATGCCATGCCTTCTGCCTGGAGTATCATTTTCTTCATCTGCAATCTCTTTTCCTTCCCCTTATCGTCACCAGATTTCACTTGTCTTTCATGTTTAGGCTTAAATGCTGCTTCCTTCTTGTTTAAATGTTGGTCCCTTGTTTAAACAAGGGGGAAATGTTAGTCCCTTCCTCCTTGTTTAAATGTTAGATGTGATACTCCTGGTGGTGTTATTTGATAATATTAGAAATCCAAATCTCTCAAATATGTTATCATTAGCTCACTGCATGCCACATAATCTGCAGGTATTCCTTACATGAGTGTTACTATTGGAGAGAGTGGTAGCTATTCGCATTGGCTCTGGAGACTAACAACCTTAGTTTGAATTCCAACTCCACCATTTACTAACTGTCTTGGCACTCAGGTATTTTACTTTTTATAAATGGGGATCAAATTAATACCTAACTCATTAGGTGGTTGTAGGGATAAAATAAAATGATACATTTTTATGACACTTAGCCCAGTCCTTGGAACAGAGTAAACCTTCAATAGATAAGAGTTATTCGAGAGAGTCCTGAATTATTTTAGGGTTTTGGGAGTGGCTGTAGTTTTAAGCTTCTAAGAGGATGCCTCATGTTCAGATATTTCTTTTTGATCTGATTTACAAACAATATGGGAGCTCTCTTTCACTATGGCTGCCTATTTGCACCATTCACTGCACTATCATGATGTAATCCCGGAAAACCACCTGCATTTGCCAAAAATGAATGATTCTTAGAGCTTGGTCAGATGGTCTTATTGAACTACAAGTTAGCATAAAGCCAGTTAAAATCTCAGAGTGTTTTTCCTGGTGTCTGCAATGCTTCAACTCAATGCTAGCTATTCTGAGTATATGTGGGTCAAGTCTGTGTATGGACCACTCTGACATGAGAGAATTCCAGGTAGCAATTTCAGAAAGTGGGATACTTATATGGTTGCCCTAGCTGGCTTTCACCCTTTTTCATACAATGAAGCCATCACTGACATGCTGAAGGTTTTCTCACAATTAGCTCAGTTATTTGATGAAATGTTCACAAGTTGGAGCAATACTCTGCAAGATCTGCTTATTTTACAGACTTAAAATGCATATTCTTCACCATTCAGGGTGGTATAAAACTGCAAGTTTCCTAGGCCCTTGAATCTGGACTCTGCTGTTGCATCTAAAGAGGTCTCTAATGGAACTAAGGACTATTTAGATATAATGATTGTTGTATTTCTAGAAATCAGGAGACCACCTAACTGTAATTTTGCTATATAAAGACCCGGATTCCTCTTCTATTTTGCCACTGATTAATTAGACAGGCCATTTTTATTTCTCAGTAAAACGTCCTCCACATGTCAGAAAATGAGGAGAGGTTAGATAACCCATTAAAATCTTTAAGTTTATCACCTCTTTTACTGGGAAGGCGATCTCTTCTGGGCCCCATTACAAATATTTTAGGAACACTTGACTTAGATAATAATAACTACTGCTATTATTTAATCATACAAATGTAATGCCTGTTTCACATGTGAGAAAACTGAGTTTCAGAAAGATAAAACAACTTTCTAAGGTCATACAGCTAGGACGTGGCAGAGACAGGCACCAATCCACATAAGGCTGACTCCAGACCAGCTTTTCTTAAATACCCGGTTCATGGCTGCTTGTGAAATCTGTATAAATTTGGATTCCAGGCATATTTTGCTACGAAAGAACTTTGCTACTCGACTTGACTTTTTAGATTACCTCTTCCTTGGTGAGAAGATATAAATTATGGTATATACAATCAAATGTGCAGTACATATTACACAACTGTCTATAATTTTTGAGGAGAACATTTCTCAGCTTTCACACCAATATTCCTATGCTAGTCCTGGTAACTTTAGAATGACCCAATTATTGGCAGTAGTCTTTCAGAGAGGATTTGAAAAAAGTTCCTGTGCCTTGTCAAAGAACACATTGGTGGAACAAGAACTGAAAAAGCTTGTCATTAAAGTTTCAAATTAATTGCAAGGCCAGAAAAAAAAAAATCCTGGAAGTCATAATGTAATGAGCCAGTTGTGTTATGATATTAATGTGTCCCACTCTGAACCTGGGTTTAAGAAGCAGGCTGGGCGCAGGGGCTCACGCCTGTAACCCCAGCACTTTGGGAGGCTGAGGTGGGTGGATTGCTTAAGGTCAGAAGTTCGAGACCAGCCTGGCCAACATGGTAAAACCCAGTCTCTACTAGAATTAAAAAATTAGCCGGGCATGGTGGTGCGTGCCTGTAATCCTAATTACTAGGGAGACCGAGGCAGGAGAATCACTTGAACCCAGGAGGTGG
>PVKP010042176.1:0-18245 GCA_004027715.1 Plecturocebus donacophilus
AAAAGAATGTTCTGCAAATTCTGGTAGCTTGGTATTTTAGATTCAGGTTTTTTATTTTAACAGAATTCTGACATAAGTGATGTGTATGTATTGTTTTCATGGCTTAATTTTCCTCTATGCACTGAGTTTGCATTTAGAAAGCACGTTTTGGAATCCCTTTTTAATAACTCCAGCTCCTGGACACAGCAAGAACCTAAAGTATTACAAAAAAAGAAAAAAATCCTAGATAATAAAAGTATTGTTTAATTTTTTCCCATCATTTGCCCAGAAAGTGTGTTTACATTTCTAACATGCAAAGATGTTAATATACATATATCACAGTGACTATTCTCTAACACCTTGAAATACTGATAAAATTATCTTGCACCTTAATGAAAAGGAAGTACAACGGTTGATACAAATCATTCCAGTAAAAGCCTTTACGTGTGGAAGGCACGATGTTTTAATAAAGAAAGGTAGTTCTCACAAAGCCATCTTCAAGTAGAAGAAATCTATTTTGTACTCTCTGGTATTCTAAACAACATACATGATGCCACTTTTCCATTTACTTGAATAATAGCTTTAAAAACTTTTGCAAATCCCCTAGTTTGTATTTCCTACACAAAGTGTCTTAATAAAAGACAGAAGCTATGTTAAATAACATGATGGATATCAGCCCTACCCTGTTTCTCACAGGCCCTCATACCACAGATGTCTAGAGATTTCTCTAAACAGTAGGGCTAATGGAGATCCCAGCTCTGATTGAAAACATATTGAGCCATAATGGACTACTAGGACACGTATCATGGGTGACACTGTGAAAAGACCTGCAGCAAGCAACTGTTTTCCCGGGGAGTCATCGTCGCTTGTGCCAGGGCTGGTCATCTCACTTCAATACGTTTCTTCACGGGGCTGCGCTGCTTGGAACAGCCAAGCTGCCATATGGCATATTAAAGATCTTGCCTAATAAATCTAGCTAAGCAGGCCATTCCTTCAAGCTGCTTCTTAAAATATATGTGTATAATACAGTTTATTGGTTGTTACCAACATCTGGGCTAGCGACTGAGGACAGTTCGTATCCCACACTGAGGATGCTGGTTCCCTATTATCTGCATCATTGACTTTGAATGTTAGAAAGTATATTTTCCTGCTGATGCATGACTGTCTTTACGGGATCCTGTAGAAATACAATGGACAATGAAATGCAGTGCTGACAAAAAGGGACATGGTGTCTAACTCCCTTTTATTGCTTTTTTGTGCACGATTATATAGCTACAACACAATATATATATGTTGTGAAATCAGAGTTCATGATGAGGAGATAAATATGGTTTCTAATATGGGTTGTCAATGTATTATTTATTTAGCTCAATGGTACAAGGCTTTCCTCTGTGATTGTCTAATAATAACAACGATAATGTGGTACCTTTCAATATAATTTCAGAAAATATAAGTTTATTAATTTTAAATGCTTTCTCCAATAACTTCTGTCACTGCTAAGGAAAAGACAACACAATAGTGGTTAATACCAGGCACCCCACCTGTGCCAAATAAAAATTATTGAATCTCTCACGGAGACGGCATTTTAACACAAAAGAAGGGGACATGATATTGCTGTAACAGAATACCTGTTATTGCTCTCACAGAAAAGAAAAACTGTCATCTGAGACACATGATTTTCCATGTTTCTGTAACTATGGAGATGGAAAATTGCCAAGAAAAGGAAAACATGTATTGCCTATTACATTCATGTAGATTTATCCCACACTCTATTGTTTTCTTGGGGCAGACTTTGAGAAATTAGTAAAATTGTCTCTTTGTTAATCTTTTTTCCTCTTTTGAGACAGAGTCTCGCTCTGTCACCCAGGCAGGCTGGAATGTAGTGGCAAGATCTTGGCTCACTGCAATCTCAGCCTCTGGGTTCAAGAGATTCTCCTGCCTCAGCCTCCTGAGTAAGCTGGGACTACAGATTATTTTTTGCTTTATTTTTTTTCGTACAGACATGGTTTCACCATGTTGGCCAGTGTGGTCTCGAACTCCTGACCTCAGGTGATCTGCCTGCCTCGGCCTCCCAAAGTGCTGGGATTACAGGCACGAGCCACTGCACCTGGCCTATCATTGCATTTCTAAGTAAAGCATTTCTTTCTTGTAAGTACCATGGTCTTTTTTTTTCTACGTACTATCACCTTGATAGTAAATAAAATCAGAAGCACTATAATTGACAGGTGCCACTGTCTTTGTCCATTTTCTGTTGCTTATAACAGAATACCTGTTAGAGGCTGAGAAGTCCAAGACTGTGGGCCATGTCCAGTAAGAACCTTCTTGCTAGAAAGGACACTGCAGACTCCTGAGTGTGGGATACGGCATCCCATGGGTAGGAGGCTGAGCATGCTAGCTAAGGCCTCTCTTCCTCTTCTTAAAAATCTACCAGTTGCACTCTCCCAATAGCCCATTAATCCCTTAACCCATCAATCCAAATCCATATATGAGGGCGGAGCACTCACGATTCAGTCAGCTCTTCAGGGAACAACCTCTCAATGCTGTCACACTGGGGATGAGCTTTCAGCATAAGTTTTGGAAGGGAGGGGGGACATTCAAACCATAGCAACCAGTTTTATAAATTTTTGGTTGGTTCTCATTTTTTAACTCGATTTAATGTCATGTGTGAGTCATTATTATCTTCATCTCATAATTTAGATATTATAATATTCTTTTTTTTCTGGACTTCAAAATACCCATCTGGTTTGCTTTTGCTATATTATGAAAATACCAACCAGCATTGGAGCATACAGAAAGTGCATATATCTATATCTGCATAGATATAGATAGATATAATTATAGATTCCTATATTAGAGCCAAATCTCTTCAGAAACCACAGGTCTTTGAATGATGGCCTTGAAGAATTTACAGTCACGTCTTCAGGGCAATCAAGATATATTCACACACGATAAAGTCTGCTGCCGAATGGACTACAGTGTGTAAAGTCCTAAATCTGCAGCTTTGGTACTTTTCCAATATTTTGGAAAAAGAGAAGTGAGGTAAGAAGAAAGAACTGAGGTACTTGGAGGAAGTGTGAAAATATGGAGGTATGGAAATGAATTTGGGGTAAGAATTGACTCTATTTAACATTTAAAACCATCTGTTTCTAAATAAGTGTCTCCAGTGCCAAAAGTCAGTCAATCCAGTAAACTAGCAAACCATGCATGGCATTAGATTCCTCTACCTACATAAAAGGTTAAATCACTTTAACCACCAGGTGGCAACGACTCACCGCCTTTTTGGATTACATATTTTTGCATTCTGCGTTCTTTCAGAGAAGACCCTTTGACCACTAGTGACATCCCACACGCTCATTTGTTGTAACAGAATGAGTGCTCCTCTGTTAAGCAATAACTACCATGGCTACGTACTGGATTAAGATGAGAATCAGTTTCCTTCTGGGCTGGCATAGAAATGCCAAAGTGTGAGTTAATGGCAGCATTCAAGGGGATGAAAGAACGTGTTTAACTTCTCCCTTCACTCCAAATATTCCAGGGGAAATTACTAGAAATCCTCATGCCTGTATCTCTCTCAGTCATCTACTGACTCACACCATGCATGAATTCAGAATTTTGAATTTTAGCTTAGCTTTGGGGAACATTAAGAATGAGGAATCTTCAGAAGGAGTAGAAAGGATTATTTTAAGAAGAAATGATTCCCAGGAAGCAACATTCGGTAGAGATCAGGTACACAGATTCTGCAATGAGATTTAGCTGGGGTTGGAATCCAGCTTCTCCAATTATAATCAGTACTATCTTGATTAAGGTACTAAAATCTCTGGGCCAGGTGCCACAGCTCACGCCTGTAATCCTACCACTTTGGGAGGCCAAGGAGGGAGGACTGCTTGAGGCCATCAGTCCATGATCAGCGTGGGCAACATAACAAGACGCTGGGCAACATAGCAAGAATGTGTCTCCACAAAAAATAAAAAATAGTAACTGGGTGTGGTGATGCATGCCTGTAGTCCTAGCTACTTGGAAGGCTGAGGCAGGATGATCACTTGATCCCAGGAGTTTGAGGGTGAAGTAAGCTCTAAGTACACCACTGCATTCCAACCTGGATGACAGAACAAGACCCTGTCTCAAAAATAAAAATAGGAATTTCCAGCCAGAGCAATATGGCAAGGGAAACAAATAAAAGGCATCCAAGTAGGAAACGAGGAAGTCAAACTATCTTTCTTTGCTGACGATATGATTCTATATCTGGAAAACCCTAAAGAAACTTCTAAAAGGCTCCTAAGCCTGTTTAATAACCTCAGTAAAGTTTTACTATACAAAATTATTGTACAAAAATCAGTAGCATTTATATACACCAATAATGTTCAAGCTGAGAGCCAAATTAAGAATGCAATTCCATTAGTAATATGCACACACACACACAAAATATCTAGGACTATAGCTAACCAAGGAGGTGAAAGATCTCTACAAGGAGAAATATAAAATACTGATTAAAAATGTCATAGATCCCACAAATAAATGAAAAAAAAAATTGTCTTCCTAGATTGGAAGAATCAGTATCATTAAAATGCTCATACTGCCCAAGGTAATCTACAGATTCAACACTACTATCAAACTACTAATGTCATTTTTCACAGAAACAGAAAAAAACATTCTAAAATTCATAGAGAACCACACACACACAAAAAAGCCCAAACAGCCAAAGCAATCCCAAACAAACAAAAAGAACAAAGCCAGAGGCATCATATTACCCAACTTTGAACTATACTGTAAGACTATAATAATCAAAATGCATGGTACTGGTACAAACACAGACATATAGACCAACGGAACAGAAGAGAAAACTCAGAAATAGAGAACCAGGAACATACCTACAGCCATCTGATCTTCAACAATGTCAACAAAAATAAGCAATGAAGAAAGGACTCTCTAATTCAATAAATGGTACTGGAATAGCTGTCAGGTCATATGCAGAAGCATTAAACTGGATCCCCACCTTTCACCATATGCAAAAATTAACTCAAGACAGATTAAAGATTTAAATGTAAGACCCCAGACTGTAAGAATCCTGGGAGAAAACACCATTCTGGACATATGACTAAGCCCTCAAAGCAATTGCAACAAACAAAAATTGACAAGAGGGACCTAATTAAACTAAATAGCTCCTGCACATCAAAAGAAACTATCAACAGAGTAAACAGACAACCTAGAAAATGGAAGAAAGTATTTGCAAACAATGCATCTGGCAAATGTCTAATACACAGAATTTATAGGAATTTAATTCAACAAGCAAAACACAATCCCATTCAAAGGTTAGCAAAAGACCTGAACAGACACTTCTCAAAAGAAGACATACAGCAGCCAACAAGCATATGAAAAATGCTCATTATCACTAATAGTTAGAGAAATGCAAATCAAAACCACAATGAGACAGCATTTCACACCAGTCAGAACGGCTATTATTAAAAAGTCAAAAAACAACAGATGCTGGCAAGGCTGCAAAGAAAAGGGAATGTTTATATACACTGCCGGTGGGAATGCAAATTAGTTCAGCCACTGCAGAAAGCAGTTTGGAGATTTCTCAAAGAAATTAAAATAGAACTACCACTCTTCAGCAATTCCATTTATTGGCATAGATATATTCAAAGGAAAATAAGTCATTCTACCAAAAAGAAACATGCACTCATATGTTCATTACAGCACTATTCACAATAGCAATGACAGAGAATCGACTTAAATGTCCATCAGTGATGGATTAAAGAAAATGTGGTACATATACACAATAGAATACTACACAGCCATAAAAAAGAATGAAATCATGTCTATTGTAGAAAAATGGATGCATCTGGAGGCTGTTATCCTAAACAAATTAATGCAGGAACAGAAAACCAAATACCACATATTCTCACTTACAAGTGGAAGCTAAACATTGGATACTCATGAACATAATCATGGAGACAGTAGGCACTGCAAACTACTAGAGGGGAAGGGAGGGAGGGAGCAAGGGTTGAAATACTATTAGGTACTATGCTTACTACCTGGGTGACAGAATCATTCATACCCCAAACCTCAGCATAAGCAGTATCAGCATGTTTGTGACATACCTGCCTATGTAGCCCCAAATCTAAAGTAAAAGTTGAAATTATAAATAAAATAAAAATTAAATTAAAAAATATCTGTACTTCAGTTTATTCATCTGCAAAATGGAGTCATTATGGGGAACAAATAAACTAATAAATGTAAATCACTTTGAACTGGAATATATTTATGGGTTTACACAAAACAAACACAGAAACAAAAGTCTTAGTTTATTAGACCTACTATCCCTGTGCTTAATTCCCGAAGGCCTTACCTTGTCGATCATGTTATAAACAGAAAGAATTCCTTTAAAAGACCAAAGTTTCCTTCTCTTTACGTGTGCTTCTATTGAGTCGCTGTAGTAATAATTGTTGAAATATACATTGAAACTGAAGCAAACAGAATACTGCTTCATCAAGCTTTTGAAACCCTACTGAAAATAGAATGCTAAGGGGAGTCACTGACTCAACTAAACTTTGGAAACTGATTTAAACAAAGACAGCCCTACCTTTGTTCACCATTTTCTACAGCAAGCAGTTGTTTAAATGAAGTTTTAAACAAAATTGCTGAAAAATGCAAACTTGTGGCATGACTGACAATAAATTACCTCCCACCAGTGTGACTATTTCTGCTCCTCAGTGGGCTCTACTGGCCATTTTATTTCTCCTTATTATGAAACATTGTAGTGCAGCTGCCATCCTGTAGAAATATCTGGTAAACATTTTATGAGACAAGCGAAGCTTTTAGAATTCCTTTTGAGCTTTGTTAAATTGAACATGTGAAAATAAAGTTATCCAGGGTGAAGGAGGGAAAGCGTTTTTTAGTCTGGTTGGAAAGATGAAATCAAGCTGGGTAGCTGGAGCTGGCAGCCCTGATTTAGTCAGTGCCAAGCCCATCAACATTATTCATTCTGATTGATTAAGGAAAGCATTCAGTTTATTTTCATGGAGAGATACAGCTACATCTGGTGAGCTCTCGTATCCTATTTCAATTCATATGGGTTTCTTTATTATTATTTTTCAGAATGAAGATGACTCTACCACAAACAATAAAGGAGTGATAAATAACTCAGTAGTTTTTTGTTTTGTTTTATCTTGCAGGGGCAGAAGAACATAAAATAACATGAAGAAAATGAAAGCTATCTTGTCTTAATCTTGCAAGTTTTGTGTAAGGAGCCTACATTTTAGTTGATTTTGTACAACAGTCTGTTGTTATCAGATTAATGAGATACATACAGCTCTGTCAAACTGTTCACAGGGTATTGGAGAAGCAAGTATGCATATGTTTTAAATCTTTGGCTTCCCTTAGATAAAAGCTGTTCTGTCATAAATGTTATCCTTTTGAGAGCTGAATTCTTCATCATTAAGAAATCCTTAGTTGTTTTCCCAGTGTAACTCTGAACTAGAAAAGAACACTTGATATTTTGTCCAAAGATAAAAGAAGAGCTCTTTCTCCATCTTTGCCTTTCCAAAACTTTCATACGTGCTCCTCATTTTTCAAACATAGCTCATGTGAAATGCTGAGTTAGGAGAGACTTCTGGGAAAAGGCTAGTTCTAGAAACTTCCTAATTGGAATGTTTTATAGCTAATAATGATTTCACATTTCTTCATTGAAATGGCAATTCCTTATAACTTTGCAGGGTTCATAATTCACATCCCCCTATCACCCCTTGCCTCAAACACACAAGTTATATTTGGGAAAAAACACCTGTGTCATTAAGCTTCATCTCTTTTGGCACACAGTAAAGTTACAGGAAAAGTTTTCCCTATAACATTTCTTAACAGTCATATGGTAGCTCATTCAGAAAGAGGCCAAATTATTCATGACATGATGGACAAGCCCTTAAAATGCCTCATATTGAACAGCTATAGTTGAACTTTAAGAGGTTGAAGCTCTAGAATTGTCTCTCTATCCAAATAAAATTTAAATTAATTAAAGTTTTATGAAAATGTAATGAATTGGAAGTTGCCAATGATTTGAGGGAAGGCTATTTTTCTTCCAGTCTTTCAAAGACATTTTTCCTTACTGTTGTACTCAAAGAAACACCTAGTCCACAGGAAATCTTCATCTGAATTGGGGCAAAAAGCCCCAGCTGAGCAGCTGCACCTTTGTGGTTTGACACGCAGCCAGTAATAATTCAAAAATCACCCATTTTTCCAGGATGACGCAGCCTCCACAAGGAACCATAGTTTGGAGAGCAGAGAGAGAGTCTTGTGATTTCACCTCGATTGCTTGCCTATTTTAGAGAATAATCTGTACAATGCTCAAATGACACGTTTTCCAACTTTATAATCAGGTCATCTTCTTGTTCTTTCTTCTACTAATTGAAGATGATTCAATTAGATGACCTTAAAAACGGGGTGGGGGCAGTCTTTGAAGTTTCCCTGTGTTGACTTCTTTAGAGAAGAACTTTGCAAAGAGTTAAATAATATCACTGTTACGTAAGTCACTTTGGATCCTTCAAGCCAGCAAATCAGTTAGAATAAAAATTCAATTCATGGAATCAGAGTCAAGATTTTGGAAGCACAGTTTGCCAAAGGTGAAACATCTAACATTGTAAATGTTATCGTAAAACCATTTTATATGTTCAATGTTAAGAACAAATGACTTGCTCTGTGGTGATAATACAAACACAAAGTTTGGTAGAGCTCAATGGTAAGTGCCATGGTAAATACTCGCACTGAATTAAGAAAGCCTACAGAACAGAAAAGTTATTGGAGTCAGTTGCAGTGGATATATATTTATTTTTTTTTTTTATTGTACTTTAGGTTCTGGGGTACATGTGCAGATCCTGTAGGATTGTTGCATAGGTACACACATGGCAATGTGGTTTGCTGACTCCATCCCCCTATCACCTACATCTGGCATTTCTCCCCATGTCTCCCTCCCTGACCTCCCCATGCCCCCACTGTTCCCCCTTGGCCCCCCTCAACAGACCCCAGTGTGTGATGCTCCCCTCCCTGTGCCCATGTGTTCTCATTGTTCAACACCCACCTATGAGTGAGAACATGCGGTGTTTGATTTTCTGTTCTTGTGTCAGTTTGCTGAGAATGATGGTTTC
Organism: Plecturocebus donacophilus; assembly: GCA_004027715.1. Classification (NCBI taxonomy): domain Eukaryota; kingdom Metazoa; phylum Chordata; class Mammalia; order Primates; family Pitheciidae; genus Plecturocebus; species Plecturocebus donacophilus. Next base: position 9,117 of record PVKP010042176.1, read on the forward strand.
CAGATTCATCTATGTCCCTACAGAGGACACAAACTCATGATTTTGTATGGCTGCATAGTATTCCCTCCTGTATAGCAGTGGACATATATTTTATAATTGCATCAAAAATCCTGATACTCTTCAAATTGGAATTGAAGTACAGTTGTAAAAATTTACACACACACACACACACACACACACACTAGCTGAACTACAAATTTTGAGATGGAGTTGACATTGAATTTAAAAACTACTTCAGGGTGGTAATAGATTATTTCTCTTTTAACTGCCTGTGTTCAATAGAATTTGAGAAGGTTTGAACTTTTGAAGAAATACTTTATAATTGTATTGAGTTTCTTGTGTGAATGAGTCCTTTAAATTCTGGTATCATTTTGTCCAAAATCAGTTGGAAATATTTAATGAAATTACTAAACAAAAGGAGTCTTTCCTAAAGTATATGTTTTTAATATATTATCTTGTAAGAATAATCTTTCATTGGAAATCTTATTCAGCATTACATGAATGTATATTTATTACACAAATTCAAATGAGAGAGTCCCCAATTTTGCAACATCCAAAATTGGTAAATACAAATAATAATAAAAATAATTTGAGGCATTTAATTTGATGTTTTATCTTGAAAATATTTCTCAAATGAATTTTATTACCCATGAAATACAACTTTTAAAAAGATTTTAAATTAAAGATTACTTTATTTAAAAAATACATTCTCCAGAAAAATACCATTGACCTGGTATTAGATACATGGCAAGTGAATCAAATAAGTGAATATATACAAAGAATAATTAATTTGTATAATTATTTAATGACCAGGTAAACATTACAAAAGAGTGTTATATTTATCTTTGTTTTTGTTTCTTAGTTGTTTCGTTTTTTCTTAGTTTTCTTTTTGGCTGTAATGTTCATAATTATATATTTAGACTTTTAGGAAAACATATTTTTGGAAATGTTTGTTGAATTGAACTATGTTAGAGGGCCACCAATATAGTAAAAGCCTATTTATTTCTCAATAAACATTTCAAAAATTTTGTGACTTAATTTTAGCAATCCTTTTTGCTTTATAAAAAATGTTCTATTCAATCACTTTAAATGACATTTTACCTAAAAAGAGTAGTCATATTTTGAATGCATGATGAAGAATAACATGAGCTTTCTCTCCAGATTTATTTTCAATAATTGACCAAAATGTATTATCCCAACGGTGTGTAGGAGAGACTGAATCTCAGGAACATATCCAGGATGGTAGAAATTCATGGAGCAAGTGAAGGAGGATGAAGGTGGGACACAGACACACAAGTTAATTGCTAATTGCTCTAATTGGTTGCCATCTGTCAGATGTTACCATTTTCAAGCTACCAGTATTGATGTCATGTTATTTCAGATTGGTACTTAATGAAGCCATGAAGTGTTTCCATATGTGCTTTTGTCCCTAAAGAGTGATGATGATGTTGGCTCCACGTACCTCATTTATAACTTAGATTTTCCACTGTGCTCTAATAGAATTACTTTAGCAGTCTGGAAATATCCATTGTTGTATGCAAAAAAAAGTGGTTCAATAGATATGACTTTGGTGTCTGAATTTTAAAGAGGTCATACTACTTTACTATTAATTTACAAAGAAGTTTTAATTAAAAGAAAAGCTAGTCGATGTTTCCAAAGCATCAACACCAATCATTTTAGAAGTTCTATTTGCTAAAATACTACAAGTATTAGTTTCCATAAAGGAGGGAAGTTGCATTGTAAATGAAACAATATAATTGATAAAGATGTTCATTGAGAAAAGTTATTCATAAGAATTTTTTTTTCTCATGGGATTCTTTTTTCTTCCCAGATTTATTAGATATTTACCTATGTATTGATATCTGAAAGTTACTTGATAGGAAAAAGATTGTTAGTATCTCAATCAGGAATCTTTTATATGTAGGCCTACGTGCATGTAAAATATCAAAGAAAAAAATTTAAGTACATTCAATTAAATAAATCTAATCTGTATTTAATTTAGAAGAGACTTCCTTTGACATTAAAAAGGCAATATTTGAATTCCTATTACTTATTGATATCTACTGTCAAATCATTATTAAAAAGGAATTATTTATGTTAATAAAAGCAGAAAAATAACTGGCAAACCAAAGAACTAGAAGTAAATAACTATGCCAGATTACTACTCTTTTTAAAAGACAATGTTCACAAAAATTAATAGAATATACCAGTTTCTGGCCATACATGCAAAGAGCTTAGAAGTCCTCACTCCCATCCTCACAGCTTTTTTTTCAAGTAGAATGAACCAAAACCCAACAATTTTTAGATCTAACAGAATATTGAGGTCACAGAGCAAACCTCTGACCCAAATTTGGAGAGATGGGCAAATACAGAGAATCACATCTTACTTGGAGCAAAAGCTTTGATGGAGGAGCAACTGGGAAGACCACTTTAATTTCAATTGACTAATGCTGGCAACTGAACATGGATTAGCTTGAGAGAGAAAAACTTCTGGGGACCCAGCTTTAGAGGAATAACTGTATTTCCATGAGGTTTCATGAGAACTCCACCAGGCTCTCACTATCAGAAGAAAAATCCCCTAATATGTTTGTTAGAGGGAGGTAAAAAGTAACCATTTTGTCATACGCCCAGAGCTTTATCTGATCCTTAAAAAAAGACCTTTCCTTAAGGAAAACTATTTTACCAGAGCTTAACCCATTTGGATTTTTCTATACCCAAACTGACATCAGGAAAGAAAATATCCAAACTCTAGTCCCATCTAGTCGTTGAAAAAAGGAAAGTGCCCAACTCCAGCCCCTTCTAGCCTTTTTGCTTCATCCAAGGGAGTGAGGTAGAAACTGAGAAGCATTTGTGAAGGTCACATCCGAGGCATGCAGCCTCACTAAAACATTGAAACCTAATCAAAGGATTATAAAATTCTTCCCGCTTTCCAAAACTTACCTCTACATTAATGGGGCTACTGAATAATAACAGGATTACAGGTGAAAGACCTGAAAGTATAAGACACTATTTAAGAAGGAATCTCTAGGGAATGCCAAAGACAGCAATAGAGATTAAAACCAAAAACAAAAGAAAACAAAATAAAAAAACCCTAGAGGAAATTTTAGCCTCTGACAGTACAGCTACAGCCAACAGTAAACAGACCTATACTCCTAGCCAGATAACATAAAGCTTCAAAACAAAGGCCTATTTACTAACTACCTTTTATTCTATGCATCATATCCAGCTTTCAACCACAACAAAAATTGTGAAGCATGTTAAAAGGCCAAAAACACAGTGTGAAGAGATAAAGCAAAGATCAGAAAAATACTCAGACATGGAAGAGACTTTGAAATTACCACTGATCATTTAAAATAACTATGAATAATATGCTAAGGCCTCTAATGAGAAAAGTGGACAATATTCAACAACAGATGGCTAATGTAAGCAGAGAGATTATAAAAAAACTAAGAAAAAATAAAAATTTACTAGAAATCAAAAACACTGTAACAGAAATGAAGAATGTCTTTAAAGCATTCATTAGCAGAATGAACATGACTAAAGAAAGAATCAGAGAGCTTGAAGATTTGTCAATAGCAACTTCCACTGAAAAATAAATTGAAAAGAAGAATTTTTTAAAAACTTAGTAGCTATCTAAAAAACTTAGTAGCTATCTAAAAATCTGTAGGACTACTACAAAAGGTGTAACATACATAAGATACCAGAAGGAGGGGAATGAGAGAAAGGAGCAAAGAATAATTTGCAATAATAACTGAGAATTTTCCAAAATTAATTACATCTACCAAATGACTCTAGAATCACAAACACCAAACAGGACAACAAAAAAATTATACCTATGTTTATCATGTTCAAACTATAGAAAATCAAAGACAAAGACAAAATTTTAAAAGAAGCGTGAGAAAATAATACACCTTATTTGAAGAAGAGCAAAGATAAGAATTACACTAGATGTCTCTTAGAAATCATGCAAGCTAGAAGAGAGTGAAATGAAATATTTGAAGTGTTGAAGGAACAAAAAGTGACTAACCTAAAAATGTGCATTCAGGAAAATTATTCTTCAAAAATGAAATAGAAAAAAGCTCTCAAATGAAAATTGACATAATTTGTCACCAGCAAATTTGTCTAGCAAGAAATGTTAAAAGTTCTTAAGGAAAGTGGTATAGTTCAGAAGCATCCATCTATACAGAAAAAAAAGCATTATTGAATAAATAGATGAAGGTAAAATAATTTTTTGTATTCTTTATTCTTAATTTGATTGAACTTTTTTTTCCTTTTGAGATGGAGTCTTACTCTGTTGCCCAGGCTGAAGTGTAGTGGAGCAATCTCGGCTCACTGTAACCTCTCCCTCCCAGGTTTAAGTGATTCTCCTGCCTCAGCCTCCAGAGTAGCTTAGATTACAGGTGTGAGACACCACACTTATTTAATTTTTGCATTTTTCAGTAGAGATGGAATTTCACCACATTGACCAAGCTAATCTAACATTTAAGTGTTTGTTCAAAATAATAATAGCAACAATGTACTGAGTGATTAAAGATTATGGATAAGTGAATAATGTTTATAAAGTATAGAAAAAAGACTGGAAGGTAATATTTCAAAATATATTGCCTCTAGATCATGCAACTCTATTTCTGTTCTATACTCTGTAAATAAAACAGCATGGTACTTTTGTAAGAAAAAATGGAATTATTAATATCTTAAATCACTTGATTAATTCAGAAATAATTGTAGGTGAGACAATTCTAGAAGTAGAATTGCTGGATCAAAGGGTACATTCATGTGTTTAATTCTTTACATCATATTCTGAAATATTTTTACAATATCAGATATAATTAATACTAATTCACAAAGAAGGATTATATCTTTGTGAAATTTTATCATATTTTTTCACCCAATTATGTTAAAAAACAGCCAGCAAAACAAACCTTTAATAATAATCTTTAAACATCTGAAAGGATGCGCATACCCACTCATAATTTTGAAAAAGCCAAAGAAACTATGAAAAACCATTTCACATACATCAGACTGGTAAGTTTTAAATAACAGTAAACTGGATCAACAAAGCCATTACAAAGCATGTATTCTCATATATTAACACTGGAAATATAAAATAATTCCACTATTGAGAAGAATTTGGCAACATCTAGCAGTACTACACATGAATGTAACCTTTGATCCAGCAATTCTACTTCTAGGAATCTATCCTAATGGCATATTCTATAAATGCAAAATGACATTGGAAGAAGATTATTTATGCAGCATTATCTGTAACATTCAAAAGTTAAAAGCTAATGTTGATGGATAAGAAGTCTGGAGAAACAATTTAGGAAAATCAAAGCAAAATAGCAAAAAAAAAAAAAAGAAAAAGTGGGAGATATCTCTTTACTCGTATGACATAATTTTCAGGACCATTGTCAAGTAAAAATAGCAAGATGCATTTTTACTTGCAATGTGCAAGTAAAAATGAAATAGTACTCCCATGAAATGTTTAGCAAGAAAAAAGAACACACACTGATGGTACAGAGATACTTGCAATCACAACTTCAGAAAAAACCTGAAGATAGTCTGAAAATTAATAAATAATGGTTACACATAGCACATGGTTGAGAGAGAAAAACGTGGAGAAACAGATAAACTTCTCAGTGTGCCATTTTACACAGCTACAATTTGGGGACTATGTTGATACTTTACATATTAAAAATTTTTAATTCCACCAAAATAATACACCTTAAAATTGAAACCAAAATAAAACAAGCAAATCTAACTATGTAGCAAACTGGTAACTAACCACCACACCAGAAAAGAACAAAAATGTAATTGATACTATTTAACTGTTCATCCCTAGTAGAATATACTCCAAGGTTATAAAGAATAATAAAAAAATCTGAATCTCCATTTGGCAGTTAAATGATAATTATAATACTGGCATTATTATTTGCAAAAGATATATATTTTAATATACCCCTATAAAATGTATATACACACACATACTACATATATATATGTTCACATATATGTGAATAAGAATTTGATTACTAAAATTAGATTTTCAATATAGGACAAATATATTCAAGAGTAAAACTAATGAAGTTGAATGAACCTCTGATATGTTAAAATGGGAATGCAAATATCAGAATGATTTGTTTTCACCACTGAAAAGGCCTGACAATCATACCATTCCCTAGGATTATGGTCCAACATAATGGAGTAACCAAACTGAGGCCACAAGGAGGCGGACACAAAAGACATAGGGATTGGTTTACTCTTGGTGATCCTGCTACAAGCCAAGCCCTGGGCACTTTTCTAAGGAATCACTGGAGCCTCCATGGGCCTCTCCATAGTTTAAAACTGGGGAAGGGTCAGCGTCTCTCTATTGATGGGTGTGTAAATATTTCACCCTCTCCTTTTCTGCCAGATATACAGAAGTTCCAGATGGCAAAGTATATTTCTTAACAGTCATATGACCATAAATGCATGGAGGTTCATAGATAAAATATAATTAATCATACAAAGGGCTCAGTGGAATAATGGCGTAATTCAACCAGCCTCGAAAAAGGTATGAGAACTCAGGAAAGTCACTGACCCTCTAGAAGTTTCCATGTGTTTATTGATCTGTGAAATACAGATGTTAAAATGTGATTTCCAAGTTTCCTTTTAGCAAAAGAATAATGGCATTTGTGCCGTCAATCCAATTTATATTAGTAGAAAAGTTGTTATTATATCAATCTAACCAACATTCAATGCTCTGGGAAGCCTGGGGAACAAGGGTTTTTTTTTATTATTAAAAATCATTTACTTTACAATAGAAGAAGAAAAAGGGTTTTCTTAGCATGAAAACCTGCAACGCTATTTATTTTTAAATAATCCAAGAGTTGGCTATTAGAGTACAAAAGCAATGTAAAAACAATTTCTCTCTGTCAATGAGATTCTGACAGTCTTTTTTTTACATATATAAGCGCAATACAGAAGTGTCTCCATCCCGTACTTTCAGCAAATACTCATTGTGAAGGTGTGAAATGGAGACTGGAGGGAAGTGATACCTTGTGCAGATTGCACATCTCATTCCTACCTCCTTTTCCTGACAATTGAATTGCCATTTGGTTTTGCTTTAACAGTTTGCTCCCTTTTTGACTACCTCAAAGGAATTATGTTCCACACTAGAACAATGTAACCAAAACTACCACCCGGAGAATATGACTTTCCTTGAACTCTCAGATCCTAATAGAAAAGAGGAACAATAGCAATGCACAAATCTAACTTGTACATGAGAGCATAACCTGAAGCCAGCAGTCTTTTTCTCACAGAGGATGGATGGGTTATCACATCATTAACTTTCTGCAGCGGAGCACAGGGTCTACTGCCAAGAGAAATTAACTGTACTTTCCTTTATCTGGAAGAGTGTTTGATTTTGGAAAGATTGGTTTGGTGTATAGATCAATTAACTCACACTCCTTGATCTACCATTCCTACTGTCGATGGCACAATTATCTCATCACTTTTGCCTTTTCCACCTCTGCCTGATGGTGCTCATTAATCTACCTTGACAGCTATCATTTTGAGTGTGAAAGGGCGGTAGGTGTCCTGGTTTTGAAAACAGAAATAGCAAAGATAATTAATTCCCTGTGCAAATGAACCATTCAGTGCAAGTTTGTTCAAAGTTCAGCGTCCTCTATCACAAAGAAACAAAATCTGAACCTACTTGGAGACACACACATAATATACATACCCATAGGAAGAGGATCTGGCTACTGGAAATAAAGCAAGGAGAAAATAACCTTTGACTCCAGAACTGCATACTGCTTGGAAAGTTAGAGATTCCTGAGAAAAACTTTGTTCTATGCTAATTGAAACATGAACATTCTTGGCCTGTTAGTAGGGTTCAGGGTCAACAGAGGTAGGAGGGTATACATATATCTGCAGAGAAGATGAGGAACTTTATTTAATGTTTAAGAATAAGAGCAGGGATTCATTTAGGACCAGTTCAAGGAAAGAGCCCTCAAAGAAAGACTGTGGGAGGAGAAAAGTCAGGAGAACCAAGCCCAGGTAAGCACCAAGGTGGCCAAACGAGTAACTGAGATGATTTCTGTGGGTCAAGTCAAGCAGGCTAGACCCAGGGACCACTGGAAGCCATGAATCTGAAGCTCAATCCCAGAAATATTGGACAATTTTTTTAGAAAGATGGGGCAGCTGGTAGCAGGAGAAATGGAAGGGAGAATGGGGTGGGAGAGGGAAAGAAGGACTTCCACTCAGAAGAATGATCTAGAAGTAGGGAGTGAATGTGGCCAGTATGCAAGCAACTGAAAAGGCCCTGGGTTGCAACTCAAGGTATCCAGGACTCCTCTCAGGAAGCAGCAGAGCTTAGTGTGGTTTTCAAAGTGCATCAGCCACCAAGGAAGCAAATCCATGTGCTTCTCCAGGTTAGTCTTCCACTCCACTAGCATCTTGGGACAAATTACTAACCCTTATGCATCTGTGAAATGAACAGTAATCCACACTTCAGCAGTTGTTTGAGGGCTAAATGAAGTCATTTTTGTAAGGAATTTAGTGTGAACCCTTGTACATGGTAATCTTTTTTTTTTTCCTAATGGTAGTTGTATTGCTTATTGTGTTTATTGACATTTAAGAATTTAGATCTAATTGCAGATGAAATTTGGGCAGCAATGCAAGAACTTCAAGGTCTTGGAGTATTCACTTTTTGCTGAATGAAAAAGAGGATTCAAGAGATTGAAGTGTGAGGTATATCTATAATAAATGCCTCAGTGTGCCTCCACTAAGTAACCATGGCCAGTTGCACTAACATCTATACATAGAGACAGGAAGGGCCCACCAGAGAAGATCCCTATACCTTTGAGGATCTGGAGTGGTTTGTTCTATTTAACTTCACTGTGTGTCACTCATAAAGTTTTGAATGCTATGCCTCTAACTCCATTTTTTTCCTCAATAAGCCCTGTGGTTTTGTGATGAGATTTTCCTTAACATGTTTTATAGTAGTACATGTACCATGATAGCAAAACTATACAAAAAAAAAAATCCTAGATCAAATTTATGTTTTTACTTTTTTGCTTCGGTTGCTATTTTAAAAACTAAATAATGAATAAAGAATAGAGCAAAAGGACCCAAATAGAACAGCCG
>PVKP010042177.1:0-18254 GCA_004027715.1 Plecturocebus donacophilus
TTAGCATTTCGTTAAATCTTCTTTCAAGGTTCTTAGTTTCTTTGCATTAGGTTAGAACACATTCTTTTAGCTCACAGAAGTTTCTTATTATCTACCTTCTGAAGCCTGATTCTGACAGATCATCACACTTATTATCTGTCAGGTCTTGTTCCCTTGCTAATGAGGAGGTGCGATCCCCTGTAGGAGGAGAGGCATTCTGATTTCAGGTGATGTCCTTCTTTCTCTGCCTGCTGAAAAGAGCTCATTCACCCCATATCACTTCAACAATCACCTCCATGAAGGGAATTTTCTCCTTTGTTTTGTTGGCTCTGTGTTCAACTTACCATGACCATCACCACTATGACTATGATCACCACCATAATAATCTTTTAATAAGTTTCTATGATGTGACTAATATTTGTATGGTTCTTTGAGCAAAGCATAATTCTTACCTTTAAGGAACTTACAGTCTAGAAGGGGAGATGCAAACACATTGGCAAGTTCAATTATCTGTGAGGTGGGGTAAAAACACATGAAAGTACAAGGAGAAGAATCCAACTTGGTTACTGGAAAGCAGTGAAATCTTCTCAGATAAGGTAATGAAGAAACGGAGATCTAGTGAAGTAGCAGCTTGTTTACATAGGAGGGGAACAATCTTGGTGGTGGTGGTGGGGTGAGCATTCCAGACTTGCCTTTTCTAGTGGGCCTGTGGGAACATACCAGAATGAGAGTTGAGCTGTATCCCATTCTTCCATTAACAATGGTGAATTCATGAACATTACACCCCAAACTAGTTTCTGTTAGCATCTTGTCATTTTTGTTAGTGACATTGCACCAACAAAAATGGGAAGACTAATGAAAATGGAAGAAACTAATTCTAACTAAACCAGTGCACCAATTAAAATGGGAATAAACTAATTCTCCTACTTTCTAAGATCCAAAAACATGGTCATTTTGCATTTATGCCCCGTGTTCTGTATTCCATATTTTCCACGTCATGTGAAGTTTCCCGTCACATTCACCTTATTATCTCATTACAATAGGCGTTCTGCAGAGCTTCTTTCTCAAGACTTTTTCTCTGGTTCATTGTACATCACTTCGGGATTTATTTTTCTAGAAAAGTGGTTTAATCATGTCATTGTTCTAGTCAGCATCCATTAATGACTCATAGTATTTAAGGCACAATTCTAATAGAAGAATCAAGTCCTTAAAAAATTGTTCTGACTTAGTTTTAGGAGTTGATTTTTAGCTTTCCCTACATAGGCTCTTGGCCCCAATTAAAATGTGATGGTCATCCTTCCCTTGATGTATTTTGTGTTTTTGTGCCTCCATACTTTTCCTCAGATCACTTTCATTCTAATAAGGTTTTCCTTCAGACGATTCTACTGGTCAAATCACCAATCTCAAGGTTTAGTTCTTCAAACTTTCCAATTTATTACTATTTTTTTCCTTATGACAAAAAAAAATCACCCTGTAAGAATGACTATTATGAAAAAGACAAACATGCTTGTTTGTATTCTTCTCAGTGCACAGCACGACTGTGCCTACGTAGGGACTTGAACATCATAGGCCTGCATTAAATGGATACACAACAAAGAGCATAGGCATTCTCAAAAATTAAAAATAGAACTGCTATATGACCCAGCAGTCCCACTTATGAGAATATTTCCAAAAGAATTGTAATCAAGATCCTGAAGAGATATTTTCACTTCAGTGTTCATTGTAGCACAATTCACAATGCTGAAGAGGTGTAAGCAACCCAAATGTCTATCCATGAAGGAATAAATAAACAAAAAATGTGATACATACATGCAATGGAACATAACTCAGCCCTAAAAAAAGAAGGAAATTCTACTGTTTGTGACATTATCAACCTGGAAGACGTTATGTCAAGTGAAATTAGTCGGTTACAGAAGGCCAAATACTAAATGATTCTTCTTATAAGAGGCATCTAAAAGACCCAAACAAATAGACATATACAATAGAATTATGGTTATCAGGTGATTGAGGGGAAGAGGATGGGGAGTTGTTCAATGGGTGTGAAGTTACAATTATATAGGATGAGCAATATACAGAATGAGGTCTGTTGTACTTCACAGTGCCAACAATGTGGTATTTTGTATTTAAAATTTTGTTAACAATGTGGTATTTTGTATTTAAAAATTTGTTAAGAGAGTATAACTCATGTTAAGTGTTCTAACAAAAAGAAAAAATGAAAACCAAAATGAACCAAAACCTAAAGAGATGCAAGGAAACTTTTGGAGGTGATGGATATTTCCATTACCTTGATTGTGATGGTGATAAAGTGTATATATACATCTGTCCAAACTTACCAAATTGTATGTATTAATTAGGTGTCATTTTTGTATATTATACTTCAATAAAACTGAAAATTATCAGTTCATGACTCATATAATGAATTCCATGTATTGTTTTGCAAAACTCTCATACCCCATTATCAACAAGATGATATTTCGTCATCTTAGCCTGCCTTCAGCAAAAATCTTGTCAAGTCAGCTTAACCAGGAATCCCCCTTTACCCTTGAAGTTTCTCTCAGTAATTTTCCATCCACTACTTGATCCCTCCAACTGTGTTTCTTGGCTATAAATCACCACTTTTTCATGTGGTATTCAGAATTGAGCCAGATCTATACCGATGTCTTTTTTCTTCTATTGCAGTAGTTTTAAAGGTTTATTGTTTCTTGGTTTTTTTTGTTTTGTTTTGTTTTTGTTTGTTTGTTTTCACTTAACGACTGTTCAGTTCAGATTTTCTTTGGTAGGTCCACAGAGTTTATATCTGTTGGAAGAAATAAAAAAAATTCTGTCAACTAGAGATTCCAGAGCGTTTGAGCTATGACTCAAAAGACAGCGGAATTTGGGATATACATAATTAGTTCGGTTTCAGATGCATTGTATTTTAAATTCCTAAATAAATCTGCCTACTCTTAACTTCTTGAATCATGTGCTAAATTCCTGCCGTATGCCAAACTTTCAGGTACCCATGCCCTGAAAAAGAAAAATGGGCCTCACTCTAACCCAGTAGGTTCTGTGATGTCCTATGCAATTTTTAAATTTTGAAAAGAGAGAGACCAAAGGACACAAAGCACTTTTACTTTATCATTTGTATAGTACAAATGTCAGCAATAAGGGAAAAAAGCCTCTCTCTACTTTTGTTAATGCTGCCTATCTGTCTTTCTTTAATGTGGTCATAGAGTACATAATGAACTTCCATCAATAAAGCACTATTTTGACTACAGTTCAGACTTATTGTTGTAGGCTCATATTACCAAAGACGATGGTAAGGATCAAAAAAACGAAAACAAAAACAAAGAGAAAAACTCTTCAGACTAGTTTGTGGCAGCATTTGCTCTAAGTAATAACATGGTTTAATCATTAATGATATTTACGTTAATTAGCATAGAATAGTCATCCTTTTAACAAATAGTTTTGTAAATATGAGTTTGTACTACTTAGTTTATATTGTTTTGTGCTTATAATTTTTAGTGAAGAAGTAGCATATGTCAGTATTTTTTTAAATTGTATATTTTATTATTTATTAAAAAAAAAATTGTTATAATGGAGCTATCATAGAAAGTCAACACCAAGACAAAAGTTGCCAGATTGCAGGGTCTTTATTGCCAGCGGCCATGGAGGACTCATGTCTCTCCAACCCGTGGCCCTGAAAGGAGGCTGTCAAGTTTATACCCATACAACCACCTTGGGAGTGAGGGTGAGGAGCTTCAGACATTCAGAGGGCCAGTGGATTCTGTAAATCACCTCCTGGACAGAGATGAGGGTGAGGGGCTCCAGACATTCGGAGGGCCAGGGGACTTTTGACATTCTGATTGTTACTTAAGTGGTTCCCAAAAGTCAAGGTTAGCATTTGTTTACACATTGTCTGGGTAGGGTGGAAATTACAGTCCTTAATTACTTATTCACATTTGGGTTATAGAGAGCAGTTTCAACAGAAAGCCGAGGTAGGGTTGAGGTATGCAGCTTTATGGGGATTTTTAACATGTCACAAATCCAATTCAAAGAAAATTTGAAATTCTCAGTGCTAAGGAATATTTTTAAATAGTGTGGTTCAATTAAAGTAAATGGGTTAAAAAAAGATAGATATGTATTGTTTTTATACCTAGTTATAAACAATTCTTTCTTTTATTAGAGTTAAAAAAAAGTTAAGATGTACTTTAATTAAAATACATAATTTTATATAAAACTATATATGTATCATATATTAATATATTAACACACTATCTCATTTTAATTATATAATTATATATATTCATATAACTATATACATTGATATATTATATATAATAATAAATATATAATTATATTAATATAATGTATAATAAAGTTACATCTGTCAAGCTTAACAAGTAGAAATTTAAATGCCAAAAAATATCACCTAGGTGATATTGTAAGAATGAAACTTTAATCTGAAGTCAATTATTAGGTTCTTATTTAAGCATAGTGTTATATGTATTTAATCCAAGATACAACTAGATTTTTATTGACACATGAATGTGTCAGTATTTAGGTCATCATTCCCAGAAGATGACTGGTTAACATGCAAAATTCTCAAATGATACTAGTGTCCTCTCAAGGGTTAATAAACCTTTTCCAGAATACAACATTTTGAACAACAGCAAATTGTTTCTTTATCTGGTCATTTTCCATTTTGATAAAGATTTCCAAGTAAGTGGAGCCTTTCAATTGAGCAATCATTCACTTTGCTAGAGATACTTTTATATACTGTTGTATACTTTGTGATTCACAATAAGTGTATGGTTATTCCAGTGCTTGCTCATATTTGGTGTTAACCTTACAGACCAACTTTTGCTTCAGAAGCAGATTTAAAATGCACAGTTTTAATTTATTTTAACATCAAATTTATGACGTAGTGAGCCACATGGAAAAACAATAGGATGAAACAATTTCTACCCTATACTATGTCCTTTAACTGTATTTATTTGTATATTTTCCACTGCTTACAACTATAATTGTATCATCAAATAAATTCAAACAATAACCTAGATACAGACAGTGTGTTACCATTATTTTTTTCTAAATAAACTAAAGTCGCCCTAATAAATCAGTCAAAACTTCTAAGCTGTTTTTGTATGGAGCCATGAAAGCAAAAGTTCTTTGTAGCAAACAGAATTGCCAGAGGCTTTTGGCTAACAACTGTTAAATACTTAATGACTCTTAAAAGCCTGAGTCTCCAGCTTTGGTTTATTCTTAAGTATTGAAAGCTTTGTCTGACTTTGAATCCACATCCTTAACAGCCTCAGAAAAGATTGTTTTGTCCTCCCTCAGATAGCAGTTTCAAAACATATAAATACATGTCGCAATTAATAATTTAAAACATATAACCTCAGCATCTCACCACAAATGTTTTCTTTTAATAATAAAACCAAATCTATCTGCATGTGTCATCTTAGGTTTTAATGGTGACTTGATAATAGATAATGTGCACTTATCAATATGCATAAGCTCATAAAAAGGATTTGAAAAATAAAAATAAAATACTACAGAGTACTTTTCCTGTTTTTCCAAAGAAAAATTACGCTCATTAATTAAAAAAAAATTTTAGAATTATTTACTCTTATACCTAATTTCAATGGTATCATGAAATAAATGTAATTTGACAGTATTATGTTGTTTTTAAGCTTAAGTGTTATTTCATATGTTTACTCTTCAGTTAACTTTTGGACACCATTTAATTTTATAGAGAAAAATTACCATAAAGGCTCAATCTGCTTTCTGAGATATGATTTTGCATTTCATGCAGGATGAGCTGCAGGAGTTTTAAAGTGCAACACAAAATCCATTCTCACAGTAAGTCACACAATCTGAATTAGAGACCTTTAACAAATCTCTCCTAGAAGATCCAAACGTCCGTGAGATTACTTCAAACATCTGTTCTAATAACAAAATTCTTTTTGATTTTTATAACAAGAAAATAAAAGCCTCATCATATCTATATTGGATGTTACTCTAAATCTAATTGATTTGAAAGAGTCAACCAAGAAGAGGCAAAAGATCAACTGAGAAGCAGTAAGACAAGGTGCTTATTGGGGTTTTATAAATTGCATTTCAGGAAGCAGATTTCACTAAAGACCAAATTGTGTTCTGAAGAGAAAGATGAGAGTAGGGATTTTTAAAAGGACTCAGAGTGATCATACAAGTTGTTTTGAAGGAAATATCTTTGGTGTAGGCAGCAGGCTTAGTACATGTTCATAGTTCATTTGTGGTCACTGTATAATAAAGTTGCAGCACTGATGAAATTCACCTGTTTTCCAGGATGTTGTGGTCATGGCAGTTTGGCCTTCTTCAAAGGTTTAAGGCAAGTTAATGTTTTGCAAGGTTGCAGGTCGTGCAGGTAGTCATTCTTAGAATGGCTACTGAACACCATCTTAGGGCTCTGAACCAGGAAGACACCACTTTGTATACTACATTTCACAAAGGTTTAACATTTTACTATCAAGCTAAGTATATATTCAAATACCATGGCGGTGATAAGTTAATATACAGTTATTAAAATTTACAAAAGATACTGTATTATGAAAATCTGTATTTTTTTTTAAAAAAGTGAAGTTAAAAGAAGAAGAAACCACTATTTACAATAGTTTAAGGTCTCTGGAACTCAGCAAGCATGAAGTTAAATAATATTTATATCAAGTTTAAGATGATTTTCCTTCTTACATTTACATAAAGGGTTAGTTAACTATAACCTATAGTCTGAGTAAAATGTTGAAATAAAATCTTGTCTTTTTCCAATATGTTATAGATATAAATGGATTGGAAGATTATAAATTATAAGATGGGATTGCTGTTGAAATGAAAATATAACATGGTTCTCCTGACTTTTAGATCAAACTAAGAAGAACTACACATTATCCCTTGCATATGACAATACAATAAGGTTGGAAATAGAGCTAGAAGATGAAAAAAAGTACAAATAGGACTAGATAAGTTGTAACTATAATGTATATATTACATATATAATATCTGCAACTATAGTCTATACACATATGTTTTCATAAATTTGTTTATATTCCACTTATTTAAATGCCTAGAGCAAAAGATGTGATCTATTTATTGTTGAACCACCTGAAATAGTTCTAATACTGTCAATAAACTTTTGAATACTGGAATTTAATTAATTATATCAACATTTAATGCAGCACCTGAGTATAGCGTATAACTTAGAAAATAATAAAACTGATGTAATATCTGATTTCTGTTCTTAAAGAACTCATAGTCTACAGAATAATTTAGATATAGAAATTAAAACAGGGGTTTATGGAAGGTTACTTAAATATAACAAAAACAGAAAACAAGAATGAAAAACTAATAACAGAATTTCCTATAAACTTTTTTGGAATGTTAAATAATCTAAAATATGTCAATCTCATAATAGGTAATTCTTCAAATAGTGCCATTTTAAAATTAACAATTTCAAACTAGTGCATACACAGACATACTCTCACTGAAACCCTGTCTAAAATACAAAACTAAAAGAACCAAAGGAAAAGCCCAAATGCACAAAATAATCAAGAGGATAAAGCATTTCTGGCAGATAAAATTGCAGTTAATTTTTCAAAAACAAAGAGGATAAAAGTTGTCTCCCGATAATTACATACTACATACATAGAAAATTCAATATAGTTTGAGTGAATGTTTATTGAACATAGAGAGATTTAACTCAAAATATAGGCAGCCTATCAATAACCCTTAAGCAAAATACAGGACACCCGTTTGGCTAAGAAAGAATTATTTGTAGAGGCAAGAAAAAGTTATTCTGGGGAAAGTTAATTCTTTTAGTGTAGGAGTTATTTCCACCAAATAAAAACCTTGCATTCAGGCTTTGGAGCAACCTCATCCTGACAATCCATTGTCGGCCAGCCCTTTCTAATGTGAAATCTGTCCTGACAAAATACACACTTCTTACAGTAACAGTTGTCACACTGAGATACCGCGCAGAGAAGCCCGACGTACAATACACCGCAGGATAGATCCTAGCACTTTTGTTCTTAGGCCTGTACTGTGAAAAGACAAACAATGACCAAAAAAATATAAACAGGTCAGTAATATGTAAAAAAAAAAAAAAAAAAAAAAAAAAAAAAAAAAAAAAAAAAAAAAAAAAAAAAAAAAAAAAAAAAAAAAAAAAAAAAAAAAAAAAAGGGCCAATTCATAACAATATTAGAAAAATATAACATATGAAAAAGATATAATAATTTGTCAAAAAAAGAGAACTTTAAAAAACAACTTTAATAAATATACTCAAAATAGTAAGATATCCTCAAAGTAAGAATTTCATGCTATGAAGTGAGCAGAAAACTCTGTATAGTGCTCTTGGAGATTAAAAAGCAGGAAGGAGGCAAAGTCTTCACAATGTTTTGAGTAATATTTGTAACTAAGCAGCATATACTCTGTAAATTATCAAAAAAATATAAAATCAGATCATTATCAAACATAAACATTCTCAAAGTAGTTTTCTCTTTCTTACCCTCTTCTTAGAAAGTTAGTTGAGATTATATTCAGCAAGCGGAAGTAAATGAAAGAGTAGATTCTATGAGATCTAGAAAATGGCAGTGCTCTACAGGAGAACACGTTTCAGGGAGGGGAAGGCAGAGCTGTCAGGAGAGACAACGGATTTTTTAAATGGAAACATTTGAAAGAATAACGACACATTAAAATTTAATAAAAATATGAAAAAGGAGAAATAAATATTTTAAAAGAAATTAACAATTCAAACCCAAAGCTAATTAAAATGTAGCTTGATTATAAAAAACAAACAAGAAACTAAGAACATATAAAAAATTGAGAGAAAAATAATCAGTTTAATCTTGATACTAAACAAAAAATCTCCTTCAAGTGCCCTAGAGCTCCAGACACATTACCCACAGAGAAAAAATAAAATCCCAGAACTTCACTTGAAGTGAAAATAATTGCATAATCACAGTAAGATAAATGCCATTAATTTTTTTTTTCAACATCTAGGATCAACTAAGGGAAAAAGTGCAGAAGACTTGGCAGTCAGCGAGAGCATGAATATTAATGACTTGGCAATCATAAAAGCAATAATGTAGATATTGATAGAAGGCAGACCACAGATATTGAGTGAAGGTAGGAGGAGAAAAGTTAGAAGTATGTGGAATCTCATAGCATCATCTCAGATAAAGTTTTCTTAGAAGATCATGAAATAAAAGTGTATTGTTAATGATTTATAATTGAAAAACCAAAAGTATATCAATGTCAAATATTAGGAAATGTAGGTGGAGGGATAGTTCTAACTTTCATAGCACAAAATTTTTAGTTATATCTTGGCATTGAAAATTAAAACATATCTTGAAACTGGTTTTTCTTGATTACCAAAAACTGATTTCCATGTTACTTCTTCCTCCTATGTTAACTGAAATTACCCAAAACAATTATCACTATTCAAAATCTGAGCTTTACCCCTTCTTTGTCACTACCATAAGTTCTTCATCTCAAATAATCATATAATTCTCAAATGCAAAAACATATTCTTCACTGTTGATACACTGAGTCTATGATGGCAACTGTTTATTATTTCAGATCTTCAAATGCAAGCTGCAATTCATTTTGAAATCACCATGAGGAATAGAAATCATTTAAGTATTGATGGCCTCATTTGTCTCTGCTTTTAAACAGATTAAGTAGCTTGAAAAAGATTCAATAACAATATTTAGAATTTTGAGGTGTAATGTCAAAGTTCATTAGAAAGTCCAGGATAAAATAATAGCTGAATTCCAAAATACCCGAGATTTTCTTGCTATGTTTTGCTTTTGTTCTGAACAGTTATATTATCTGGGCTGAAAAGACAGAGATTATTGGAGAGTCCACAGAGAATTTGCTACCTATCATCATTGCTTTTCAAGATCTCAAGGTATTTTTTTTTCCCTCATTGGAATTTTAAAATATTGTCCTTCAAAATATTTCTATTGGTTATAAAATAAACATATAGAAAAAATCATATTTATAGAAATTATGTGAGATAAAGTAAATGTAGATATGAAAAGTTTTTTCACCAAAATAATTACACGTGCACATGCACACATCCCAAGAGCTTTCTTAACAGTCATAATTAACATTTTCAAATATGAACAATTCAGCCTATACTAGAAGAGGAAGCGAATTGAAATATTCAGTGGATATTTAAAAAATCCGAACTATTAAGAATATATTTAGGAAGAAGTTACTATTTCTGTAGTTTCAGAAACCACAGAACTAAAACTAGCCCAATTGGTTCCTAGAACTGATATTTATAAGTTTTTATAATAAACGTCAAAATCGACCCTCTTTCTTTAAATTTGAAATTTGTAATTGTCTACTCTGAGTTCCTTCTTCTGGAACCAACCCTCAGACAAGGAACTGAAACTCAGACCACTACATCTGGACAAGATGCCAGACCCTTCATCTGTCATGATTACTCCTTACTCATCCCTAATTTTTCTCAATTTGCCTTACTATATAAACTCCACAATTTTGGTCCCTTGGGTAGACAGATTTGAGACTGATACTCTATTTTCCTCAGCTATAGCACAGGAATAAATCCTTCTTCCCTGTAATACTTGCTATCTCAGTGATTGGCTTTCTGTGCTGTAAGCAACAGATCCTAGACTACACTCCTGCTATTTGGTAACAAAACTGTACTACAAAAAGAGTGAACTCTAAAGCAAACTTTGAATTTTACTAAATAATAATGTATCACTGTTGATTCATCACTTATAACAAATGTAACAAAAAAGCAAGCTGTAAATTACAGGGGAATGTGCAGGAAAGAAAGATAATATGGACACTCTACTTTCTATTCAATTTTTCTGTAAACCAAAAACTTCCTGAAAAAAAAAAACAAATAATTTATAAAGTTGATAAATAATTATCCAAAATGATCACATTAGTGTAGTCTCCCTCAGTATAAAATAGGGAATGGTTCCAGGACATCTGCATGTAACAAAGTCCACACATACTCAAGTCTGGCAGTTAGCCTGTGGAACTGGTTACAGGAAGAGTTGGCCTCTGTATCTGTGGGTTTTACATCCTGGAAATACTATACTTTCTATGCATGTTTGCTTGAAAACAATCCACTAAAAGTGGAACTGCACAGTTCAGGTCTGTGTTGTTCAAGAGTCAACTGTAATTAGCTTTTGCTTTATTCTACCTAATCAGTATTAACTTTTTCTTCTAAGCCACTCATATTATTTTAAGCAATTGCCTCTATTAGATTTAGGGCACATAAAATCTAGACTACTTAAATGATTTCCCAAAGTTGAACAGCTTCCAAGAAATGGAAAGAGGGAATCAAATCTTAGTTGTTTTGTTTGTCCTAAGATTATTTTGTATTATTTACTATTAAAAGTAATTTAAGGAAATACAATTGCCATACTCAAATTAAGTACAGTCACAGACTCCATCGGGAGGTGGAGCTGCAAGAAGATACAATAATTTCACTATAGAAATTCATTGGTTTTCTACCTGATTTTAATTAGGCTTGTCTTGTTTTTCTTCCCCCCAACCTGCACCTATATTTTGCCACTAGATTGTTGTACCTAAGTCACAATCTTCATTCTTCAGTTGAACAATATTTTCTAAGTTAGAATTTATCTCTTCTTTGCAAGCAGTGTGAATCATCTTAAGTAGTTGTGCGAAAGGAAGAAGTGAAAATAAAAATGCGTATGTTCCTTTCAGACTCCTCACTCTCCAGTATAGCCAGACCCAGGAAGATACTGGAATTGGGAACTAGAAATTTCGTTCTCATCATCTACTTTCTGCATGTCTCTACAGACTTGCTTGTTCTGCCTTTCTAAATTCATAGAGGAATATGACTGTCTCATAACACCTCAGGTTTTTCTTTTTTAAAACATCCCTAATTCCTCCATAAAGCACAAACTCAATCTGAAATCCTAAGTAAAATTTTTCTGAAAGAATAAGCCTGACAGGTCTAGCTTTAGGAAGGAATCTAACCCCAAATCTCTAAACCATAAGCAAGGTTGGGGGTGATGAGTAGGTTATAAAGTATTAATATGACTAATGGGGAGTCACCCCGGTAAATAAAGGGACAGTTTTCTTAAAAGAGATTATTGATACTGATCTGGATTAATGTCTGCTATCTATTAGTTATTTTACTAGGTAACATAAATATAGTGATACATTAAACCGACTTCTGGATTTCATGGAATGCAACCACTGACTGGAGTAATAGGCACTTATGTCTGAACTATTGCATAGTACGATCATAAATATATTGTATTAATTGCTGAAAAATCTTTGATGGTTCCAATTTTTTTAAAAGTTTCAACTTCTCAGGATGGAATCATTGTATTCAAGCATCTAACCTAACTTTTGAATGTCTTTTCCAAACAGACACAATACAGTACACAGTGAATGTGTATCTATATTTTGCTAACCACATTATATGTTCCTTTCACATTGATTTCATTCTAAACGACTTTTTTAAGAGTAATTACTGTCTTATAATTCTGTCATGACATTCAAATAATTAGCACATACTTGGGTACACTGTGTGTGTGTGTGTGTGTGTGTGTGTGTGTGTGTGTGTGTGTGTGTGTAACATGAACAGATACACAGATTCAGCCGCTGTTTATATTATTTGGTAACTTAAACTTTTGGCAACAAAATTATATTGCGAAATACTGATTTATGGGTTTTGCTTTCTGTTTCTAGCCTTGTCAGTCTTTTCAGCCTGTCTTAAGAAAGTGATGGAAAGAGTCCCTTATGGTTAATTACTAAATGTTTAGGTTAGTAAAAATGCATAAAGACATAATCCACTAAAAAGTCTGGAAATAATTTATTTCAGCTGCCCCTTGCCCCCAGATCTGTCCGTGGCCTGTTAGGAGCCAAA
Organism: Plecturocebus donacophilus; assembly: GCA_004027715.1. NCBI lineage: Eukaryota > Metazoa > Chordata > Mammalia > Primates > Pitheciidae > Plecturocebus > Plecturocebus donacophilus. Next base: position 12,878 of record PVKP010042177.1, read on the forward strand.
CGGCAGAGCAGGCGGTGAGCAGTGGGCTAGTGAGCATTACCACCTGAGCTCCAACTCCAGTCGGATCAGCCCGGGCATTAGATTCTCACAGAAACGCGAACCCTGTTGTGAACTGCTCATGTGAGAGATGTAGGTTGCATGCTCCTTAAGGGAATACAATGCTCCACACCGCACCTGTCGAAAGTTTTCTTCCACAAAACTGGTCCCTGGTGCCAAAAAAGTTAGGAATTGCTGATTTATTGCCTTAAGGTATCCAACAGGCCTAGCATGGTGGCTCACACCTGTAGTCCCAGCACTTTGGGTGGCCAAGGCAGGAGGATCACTTGAGTTCAGGAATTCAAGCCTAGCCTGGCCAGCAAGGTGAAATCCCGTCTGTACTAAAAAATAAATAAATAAATAATAAAAGACAAAAAACAAACAAATTAGCCAGGTGTGGTGGCACATGCCTGTGTCAGCTACTCAGGAGGCAGAGGCATGAGAATCATTTGAACCCAGGAAGCGGAGGCTGCAGTGAGCCAAGATCGTGCCACTACACTCCAGCCTGGGTGAGAGACAGCAAGATTCCCTCTCGGGGGAAAATAAATCAAACATAATGAATGAGACAACTGATCAGTTGATGAGTAGGAAGTTAAACCCATTTTTTACGTAAAGTCTGGAACATTTGCCTAATATGAGTTTAATATTGCCAATGAAACATTATAGAACATTATAGAATTGTTACTTTGTTGTAATTTTAAGAACACAATCAGCTTCTCTATATATTTTTTGAGACGATGTCTCACTCTGTCGCCCAGGCTGGAGTGCAAGCATGCTGCCCTGCCCAGCTAATTTTTTGTATTTTAGTAGGGACGGGGTTTCACCATGTTGCCCAGGCTGCTCTCAAACTCCTGAGCTCAGGCAATCCGCCCCCCTTGGCCTCCCAAAGTGCTGGGATTACAGGCGTGAGGTACCATGCCCGGCCTCAGTTTCTACCTTTGCCTTCTTTTTGTCCCTCTTTCTTTCTTTCCTTCTGTTTCTCTCTTTAAATAATCCATACTTACTAAAATCCTTTGTATATCAGGCAATGGCTTTAAATATGATTCAATAGTTACCCCTGTATTTACAATACATGCAAAATTGGTATCTATGTGTAGACAGAGTAGGAATAGCAAAGTAATTATACATGGATTGATTCATTTCTAATATTAGTATGAAAATAATTTCACTGAGACATGTTATGTTATATTGACCAATGCCATTTACTTATTAGTGAAAACCACCTTTTAACTTTCTACTTACATTATGTAAATCTTTTGTCTGAAGAAAGCTTTTATATGCTCAATTGTAATGGTTTCTGCTAGATTTCGTGTAATTGTGTTTGATCTTATATCAAAAAATTGAAGATGTAATATGCTAATAGTATTGCATTTCTGTAATGCTGCATGCATGCTTTGGTAAACCATTTTATTTATACATTATAAGCTCATGAGTCAATTTATATTTGTCACTGAATAAATGGGCCCTTGAGTCATGTTACTTTGTGACTAGGACATTAATTGCATCAAGCAGACATGGACTCTAACCAAGATAGTTAAAAATAAGGAAAATTTAATGGCACGGTGGCAAAAATACTGGAGGTTTTATTTTCCATCTGGATAGACAGAACAGTTAGTGGATTCTGTAAAATATCAAATGCATATAGAAAATTAACCAATTACTGAAAATAATGTCATGTCAGCATATCATATTAATAACTGGTCACATGTACTGGTCTTATTAAATTTCTCTTTAGCATTTTGTGAAAAAGCATAAGTACTAATTATTTCCCCTCTTTATCCATTGAGAACATTACATGCCCTCTCACACACACACACACACCAGGTAGAAAACATGAAAATCTATGCTATTTTATAGGCTATAATCTATAATCTTCACGTTCTTCTGGAATTTTGATTCACAATAGAAGTCAAATTCTACTATCAAGTACTAGTGTCACATGTTCTCCTTCACTCTCAAAAATGAGTTTCTCTACTGCTCAAATGCCTCGTCTAGCAAAGAAAATATTAGAAACCAAATTTCTCATGTTTTCACTCATCAGTGGGAGTTAAAGATGAAAGCTTGTGAACACAGAGAAGGGAACAATAGAGGCTGGGGTCTGTTGGGTGGAGAAGTGCCAAGTGGGGTGCAGGGCGGGAGGAGGAAGAGGAGTAGAAAAGGTAACTGTTTGGTGCTGAGCTTAATACTCCGGCTATGAAATAATCTGTACAACAAACCTGGTTGGTACGACTTCACCTATGTAACCAATCTTCACATGTACCCCCAAACCTAAAATAAAAGTTTACAAAAGATAAAACTAAGAAAATAAAATATTAGATAGAAAGATAAACTTCAGTTTGCTTAAGTTATGAATTTTCTCATTTTTTAATGTACGCCTTCTAATTTCTATATATTGGAAATCCTATTTTTTGCACCTTCAGAAATTCTTAACACGTTCTTTCTGGTGCCACTTCTATTTATGGAGAAAATAGTCTAAGAAGAAAATATAAAAATGAAAATGTTAAAATGCTTAATGTAAAACGTTTAATGTAAAAAGTAGCAACACACACACAGACACACACACACACACACATACACACACACAGCCTTTCTTTTCAAATTTCCCAATTTCCTAAAGAATGCTATTACGCAGAAACCGCTTTTTAATTCTAAGAAGAGGTAAATTGGGCAATATTTTTACTGAAATTAATAGAATAATTTCATATACCCTTTCTCTTCAGCTGGAAAAAGTACTTACCTAGAATGATTTTCTTTTTCTCTCAGGAGAATTTTTAGTTTGGTCATGGAATTATTTCTTAATGTTTTCCACTATGATTATTTCAGAGCTCTTTCAGCTCCCATGTATATTTTTCATAAAGTCAAATTGAAAAGCATGCATCTTTAGAAATAAAATAACCTCAATCTCTAGGCTACTATGTTATCTCCACTGAAATACTTATGGAATCAAAATTGAAGGTTAAATGTCTCTTGATATGAGGATTCAGTATCTCTATGCCTGCCACCAACGTAAGTACAATAATATGTGATAGAAAATAGTAATTCAGAATATTGTATTAATGCACAATTACTACAAAAATCAATGCACAGCTTTTTACATTGTGCTTTAATTTTTGTAATAATTTATGCAAAAAGTCACCAAAAAGAGGAAAAATATAATCAAAAAGTCTATAAATATCAAAGTCAATGTTCTTTGATGAATCTGGTAGACTCATAAAACCGATTAAAAACATTTCAAATACCTATTTTGAAAGGTTATTTCTAATGATACAATCCTTTAGTTTAACATTTAATTTGTGCTCACCTTGAAGGTATATTTTTGTGCAGCATGTAATAGAATAAAGTTTTTAAAAAGTATTAAATTTTTCAGAACACAAGAATTTTAATATCGGAATGCATTTTTAATGAAAATCATTTTTATAATCAGAATGATGATTATTTTAAAAGCAGATAAAGGACAACAAAAATAATCACATTAATCTTACCAACTGCATATATACATAAACACATATACACACCACATTGAATAGTGATGTATCTATATTTAAAAATATCTGTATTGAGATATACTTCATAAACCATAAAAGTAACCCTTTTAAGGTGTACAATTTAAGGTTATTTTATATATTCAAAAAATTATGCAACCATCATCAAAATTTAAATTCAGACTATTTTCATATCTTCAAACACTATATTACCATCATTTCTCACTTCTTAAACATTATCATTAGGATGTTATAAGTATATCTCTGTGTCATTGACATATGCATATATATACTTAATAATTTCAACTGATACACATTTTTCTACTACATATTTTATATTCCATGTTATATTTAATCAGTTCTCTTTCTTCTATAAGTAATGCTTCAATAAATAACTTTGCACTTGCACTTTTGATCACTTGTTCAATAACTTCCATGCAGAAATCCATATTTGTGGAATTTCTAGGTCATGATTCCCATTTTTAAAACTTTGTAAGTCACTGTGATTTCTCCAGAATATCTAAAGGAATATGTAATTCCTGCAATATTTAATAAATGAAATGTTATCCTGGAAATAATTGGCATTATATTCTGGGCTTTTCCGACTTAGTTTTCTTTTTTCCTTACAATCACCTGTTGAATCAACCTAAATTTATTTTAACGCTTTTGATGAAATAAGAGTGGAAGTTTAAGGACTTTCTCCAAATTTTCAGCCAGTAGTCACACTACCAATTACAGGATAGTCAGTCCTTTGTCTATTAATGAAAACTTATCTTGTTTTTAAAGATAAAATTAGGTCTAATTGTAAACTGTATAAATCTTACATTACCTTATTTATGTTTTCACTTCCACAGATTTTTTTTTAATAAATGTAGATTTATAATACACTTTTAAATCCAACAGAGCCTAGATTTTCCTGCTATCTCTTTATACTTTTTCCCCAGGATATTTATTGTCTTTAAAAATAAATATTACACTAAATCAATGAATTATTTTGAGAATTTATATGTTGAAGTTAATATTCAAAATTCTATTCATAAAAATTATGCTTTTCCCCATTTTAATCCTTTAACTTTTTTTTAAATGAAATATCTGAAAGACAGTTCTGTTTTAGAGTACATAAAATTATGTGTTATAGAATAATTTCTGCTGAGTGGTAATCAGTTTTCTAAAGTCATGTCTATAGAAAGTAACCAAAATTAAATTTTAAGGTGTTTTTTTTCTATGACTGCTGTAACAAATTACCACAAACTTAGTTACTTAAAACAACACAAGTGTATTATCTTATAGTTCTGGGGGCCAGAAATACAAAGTAAATCAGCAAGGCTGCATTTCTTTTTCTTTTCTTTTTATTCATATACCTCTTTTTATTTATTTGCCACTGAGTGGTTAATGTGCAGAATGAATAACTATCCCTGATGGTATTTTGGAGTCAGAGTCATACAATAAGTTGACATTATCATCCCAGTTCCAGTGAAGGCCTCTCTGGAGAACTATTTTGAAAGACCTTTCTGATCAAGTCCTGAAAGCTTCTCAGACTTCCATGCTTAACTTCCATTTTTTTGTTGACCACAGAATGAATGTCTGGCAAGGTTGGGATATATTTGATATGGTGATGAGTAACTGTTTGCATCAGTGTTTACAAGGACAGCTTAGTCTTATTGGGCTGATAATTAGCCAGATCAATCTATATTCTACAAGCTGCTTAAAATATTTTTGATATAAATGAGATACACTTTCAAATCCATTAACTTTTAAGAGCTGTATGTGAATGTACACATATACACACACATATCTCCAAGGAAAACCAGTTTTCAAGCCGCCTCTTGGTAAACCTTCCCTTCTCTTCTACCTTCTAC
>PVKP010042178.1:0-18248 GCA_004027715.1 Plecturocebus donacophilus
CACATAGTCCCATATTTCTTGGAGACTTTGTTCATTCCTTTTGACCCTTTTTTCTGTCATCTTGCCTTCTCGTTTTATTTCATTGAGTTGATCTTTGACCTCTGATATCCTTTCTTCTGCTTGGTCAATTCGGCTGTTGAAACTTGTGCATGCTTTGCGAAGTTCTCGTGTTGTGTTTTTCAGCTCCATGAATTCACTTATATTCTTCTCTAAGTTGTCCATTCTCGTTAGCATTTCGTTAAATCTTCATTCAAGGTTCTTAGTTTCTTTGCATTGGGTTAGAACATGTTCTTTTAGCTCACAGAAGTTTCTTATTATCCACCTTCTGAAGCCTGATTCTGTGAGTTCATCACACTCATCCTCCGTCAAGCCTTGTTCTCTTGCTGATGAGGAGCTGCGATCCCCAGTAGGAGGAGAGAAATTCTGATTTCGGGTGTTCTCAGCCTTTTTGCACTGGTTTCTTCCCATTTTTGTGGATTTATCCACCTGTCGTCTTTATAATTGCTGACTTTCAGATTGGGTCTCTGAGTGGACGTCGGGCTTGTTGGTGATGAAGTTTTTTCTGTTTCTTAGTTTTCCTTCAGGGGGCGCCCCTTCCCTACAGAGCTGGGCCTTCCCAGGTTCAGCTGTGCTTGCTGTCAGTCCTCAGCGCTTCCAATTGCTGTTCTCCTTGTGGAGATGGGACCAGCCGAGCCCAACTAAAAGGGCACCCAGTCCCGTACACTCCTCACCGAGAAGCGCCGCACCGCCCAATAGAGTTGCGCTGGCGAACCGGGTGGCTCCTTCGCCAGGAATCTCCCAGTTTGTGGGCATCAAAAATTTGTTTGCAATTGCAGCATCCACTCGCTCTCTGTACTTTCACTGGGAGCTACAATCCTGAGCTGCTGCTATGCGGCTATCTTGGATCTCTTTCCGCCCAGTGATGAAGTTTTTTTGTTTCTTAGTTTTCCTTTGTTGGACACCCCTTCCGCACAGAACTGGACCTTCCCGGGTTCGCTGTGCTTGCTATGAAACTCTCAGTCCTCAGCGTTTCCAATTGCTGTTTTCCTTGTGGGGATGGGACCAGCTGAGCCCGTCCGTCCCATATACTCCCCACTGGGAAGCGCCGCGCTGGAGCACCGGCAAAACGGCCGCGCCGGCCAAAAGAGTCGCACTGGCCACCCGTGTGGCTCTTCTACCGGGAATCTCCCGGTCTGTGGGCAACAAAAATTTGTTGGAAAGTGCGGCGTCCACTCGTTCTCTGCGCTTTCACTGGGAGCCACATTCCTGAGCTGTTGCTAATCGGCCATCTTGGCTCTCTCTCGGCAAGGAATTTTCTTCAGCTTCTGAAATCATGTATTTCAAGTAGTTTTGTGATTTCTCAGTACTCTTAATGTTAGTGAGAATTTGTTCATTATATGCCAGTAACGATGCCATGTAGTAGCAATTTACTGTATCAAGGAAGTATCTGAAATAATTTACAAAATATATATAGTCTCATGTTTATTTTATCTTTAGAATTTCTGCTTTGGAATATTCAAACCTTTATCATTCTCTTCCTTTCCTTTCCTCCCTTCTTCTCCCTCACCCTCTCAACAATTAGGAAAAGAGCATTGGTTGCTATTGGTACTCATGATTTGGACACTTTGTCAGGTCCATTTACTTATACTGCAAAGCGTCCTTCAGATATCAAATTCAAGCCTCTAAATAAGACCAAGGAGTATACAGCCTGTGAACTGATGAACATATACAAGGTAAGTACTCTTTCTGATTATGCAGTAGCTTTGCAAAAATCATGAAGTTCTGTCAGAGTCAAGCCTTGCAACTTGTAGTAAATACTTTTAAAAGATAGCACTGTCTGGGCTCCAATCTAGAGACAGTGATTCATCTGATGTGGAGTGGGACCTGAACACAGTTTTCTTTTATTTAATGTTATATTTTTAACTTCTGATACAATTTCAATGTACTGCTAAGATTGAGAACCACTGAAGTAGACCATACCACATTGTAATCTTCGTAATTAGGTATAATTGAAACTCATGCAAATATAAAGAACAGTAAGACTTAGCTAGTGTTTTTGTGGCGAATACTGTTATAAATAATACCTCCCATTATTTAAAAGTCCAGCAGCAAAAGTGAATTCAATAGTCACTTTGGATTGTATTTAACAAGTAGAAAAAATGGGTGTCGTTTAGAAAAAGCAGCTGTCATCCTTGCCCCGATTTGCAGGTGACTTCTTCCTATTTCTCTAAATAGTTTTGTCATGTTTTATGTTTCCTTTGAAATCATTCAAGCATATAGTGCAAATCTGTTTTCACTCTTGAGAAATGACTCAATTGTGTTCATTGAATATTGGAATATTAATTTATATTAGAAAATCTTTTACATTTAGAACTTCCTTTAATTTGGGACTGTTTTAATGTTTTTCTGACTTTTCTCCTTTTTAATATTAAGTCGGTATATAAACTATAGTGATGGAAATTTTAAAAAACTAATTTTATTTGACTTGTTTTCAGACTGACAGTCACCTTAAACAGTATTTACATATCATTGAGAACAAACCCCTGTATCCAGTTATCTACGATAGCAATGGTGTTGTCCTTTCAATGCCTCCCATCATCAATGGTGAGTTACTTCATAAGCATCACAGATCTTTGCTGTTTCCTTTCAATATTCAGCATTTCTGTAGAATTTTCAATAGACTTGGCTGAATCAAATTCAAATAACTCATAATCTGAGTATCTCAGGTCTTTTGTAGATTCTAATCATTCTTTTCATTCATTTATTCAACATTTTACTGGTGATTCTTAGGTAATTTATAATATGTTCATACATTTATAAATATTTTCTGATGCTAGGCTTTGAGTTCTATTATATTCCTCCAAAGGCTGTTGATGTTTTGGTTTTAGCAGATAATTCACTTGGTTAAACTCAGAGTCAAACTCTGTCATGTATGTCCTTTTTTTCTTTCTTTTCTCTTTTTTGTTTTTTTGAGACAGGTTCTTGCTCTGTCACCCAGGCTGGAGTGCAGTGGTGCAATCACGGCTCACTGCAACCTTAAACTACTGGGCTCAAGTGATTCTCCCACTTTGGACTCCCAAAGCCCTGGGGTTATAGATATGAACTGACGTGTCTGGCCTTGCCTATAGTTTTATAGTTAAACTAAAACTTTTAATTTAAATTTTGCCCTCTTAATTCCTTTCTGAAGGCTGTTTTTATGAGGCAGTTTGAATGTATTTACAAAACTTAATGATGTTTGAGCCATAGATGTTTGCCTTTCTGGAGGTAAGAAGAAGGCTTAGCTGATTTGCTATGAGAAGGAGAAGCTTCTTCTCGAGATCTTGGACTCTAGCAGTTACAGCAGTTAAGAACATGGGCCGCAGAGTTAACCAGATCTAGACCCAAATTCTAGCCTTGCTGCTTGTGATCATGATCAAGTAGTTTAATCTCTCTGAACTTTGTTTCTTGCCAGCAATTACATTATGGGGTTGTGGTAAAGATTGGAGGAGACAACTTATATTAAGTGCTTGGCATAGCACCTGACACACTGTATGCATTCAGTAAAGGCCTGTTTATTATTTTATTTTTATTCTTCAACTTGCAGTGGGGGCTTAAATTAAAGTTGTTTATCCCTTTGCTCTTAAGGTATTAGTTTTTAATATGTTTCACATTTAAAATGTAGTTTCTGTTTTGTTGAGCTTAATAGTGCACTTCTATTTCTGAAACTAGTTATTGTGTTCATTGCAGGGGATCATTCCAGAATAACAGTAAATACTAGAAATGTTTTTATCGAATGCACGGGAACTGACTTTACGAAGGTAAATAAAACGTTTATTCAATTTTTGTATGATCAGATGGGATAGATTTTATTTCTGGACCAAGCCCAAATGGCTAAAATGTAAAATACATGCGTTTTGTAGATGGGAACGTATTTTAAAAATTTTTTAAAATAGATACTGTACACTTCGGTTATGGTGCTTTCATTAATTTGACAAATGTTTAGTGGGCACCGAATGTCTTTCCAGTGCCAGGAATTTAATAATGAGTTACATATTTTGTCACTTCAAAGAACTCCTAGTGGGAGAGTTAGTCATATACATAACTATAAAACACAAAATGGAATGAGTACTGTAGCAAGATCTATATAAATTGTTTATATAGTTGACTTAATTTAAATGCTGAGTAATTTGGTATCTTTAAGGTACCAAATAAAGCTTTAGAAGCTTTATTTAGTAAATTGATAAATAGTTTATGCACAAAAATGATCTAGAATATAATTCTTCACTCACTTTTAGTCACTTCAGCTATTAAATTGGATTGCTGTGAAAGCTTTTTTTATGACATGACTTCTTTACATATGTTACACGAGGTGGCAGTTAAACAAATTAAGAAAGGTAAACTCAAATGGCAGGAGAAGGCTGGAATATAGAAACAGGTCAAATAAATGGTATTCATGTACATCTTATATGATTAGAGGCCACTGTAATGTATTTCATTTATAACTTTTATGTACTCTTTGCCTTCAGAAATATTGCCAGGGTAATACAGCTTTTAATATTAATTTTTTTTTTTTTTTGAGACGAAGTCTCACTCTGTCACCCAGGCTGGAGTGCAGTGACATAATCTTGGCTCACTGTAACCTCCACCCCCAGGTTCAGGTAATTCTTCTGCCTCAGCCTCCTGAGTAGCTGGGATTACAGGCGCGCAACACTATGCCCAGCTAATTTTTATATTTTTAGTAGAGACGGGGATTCACCATGTTGGTCAAGCTGGTCTCGAATTCCTGACCTTGTGATCCACCCATCTTGACCTCCCAAAGTGCTGGGATTACAGGCATGAGCCACCACGCCTGGCCTAATATTAAATTTTTTAAAAAAATTTAATTCATGTATTTACAGACCTTGAGTGTCTTTCCTGAAGCCTGTATATATAGGAGTGAAATATATATATATATATATAAGACTAAAGCATATATCTCAATAAGGTTACTGTATTTTTTTTAAGAATTTTTTTGAAAGAAAAATTATTTAACAAATCTATATGGCCTTTACTACATGCTAATGTATTTAATCTTTGTAATAACCAAACGAGATAGGAACTTTCATTATCTCCACTTAACAGATAAGAAAAACAGCTTGCCCAGTGTCATGCTGCTAGTAAGTGTTTGAGCCAGGATTCAAGCAGTCTGGCTTCAGAGACTTAGGAGAGTGCTAAGATTTATTCCAGTAATTAGCCATTTGTCTTTGTTGAAGCCCAGTGAATCTGAGGTTGAGGATGAGGGAACAAAATGATTTGTCTCAGTCATGGATTATAACTGTCAGAGAACTGCATAAATGCAGAACACCTGAAGATAAGGGTAGGCCTACTCATGTTTTCATTCCACTTCCTTTCCTAAAATGTACATATAAAGGTCCGTTAGATGTTTGGGGATGCAATTATATTAAATATTAATTCATTTCCATCTGAGTGAAGAGATTTATAGATTACCATAATATTTGTTTTTCTTTTCTTTGCAGGCAAAAATAGTTCTTGATATTATTGTCACCATGTTCAGTGAATATTGTGAGAAACAATTTACGTAAGTTCATCCAGCACCTTTATTGATGACCCACTATTCTGAAGGCAAGGCCTTGTGCCAAATATACAGATAGGCCAGGCGTGGTGGCTCACACCTATAATCCTAGCACTTTGGGAGCCTGAGGTGCGAAGATTGCTTGAGCCCAGGAGTTCAAGACCAGCCTGGGCAACACAGGAAGACACCATGTCTACAAAAAATTAAAACTTACAGTCCCAAACATTGAGGAGACTGAGGCAGGAGGATTGCTTGAATCTGAGAGATCGAGGCTGCTGTGAGCTATGTTTGTGCGGCTGCACTCCAGACAGGGTCACAGAAGGAGACACTATCTAAAAAAAATGAATGAATAAACAAATAAATATAAAGATTAAAAATATGGTTCCTATAACCAGGACATATAATCTATTCAGAAAGATAAGACATATGCATAGCCATTGGATAAAGTCATAAGCGTTAAGTACTTTAAAAAGTTTTAGTGATATTCTGGCTGTAAGGGCAAGTTACTGCCAGCTGATACAATCTGAGAAGGCTTCATGGAGGCAATGAAATTTAAGCTGTGTTTGGGGATCATTAGATTTGAGAATATATAAATGGAGGAACAGCAGAAGAACAGCTGAGCAGAGGTAGAGAAGCATATACAAGAGCAAAGCATGCATCCCATATCAGTAAGATTACTGTATTTTTTCCAAAGCATATTTTTAATTTAGAAAATTATTTAACAAATCTATATGATCCTTAGTACTAGCATCATAGTTTATTCTAGAATATTAATATAATTGAAAATAAATATATAACTATAGAAAGCATGATTGAAATTATATGGGCAGCATCAGGTTTTATTTTCAATTGATTTTCATTTCAGTGGTTCTGTCAGTTTTATTATATAGTACACTGCCCTGGTAAAGCCTAGAATGTGGGTATCAATATTGGCAAGGAGTCCCTATAGGATGCATGCTTTGCAGTACTGGAAAGTAAACCTTTCAAGTAAGTAGTGCCTGAAAAGGACATAGGAAGCCTGGGAGATGAAATGGTAGAGTAATACTGTATATAGCAAGATCAATCCAAACGGTGTTGGAATGGGATAGTTGGAATATGGTGAGGCTGCAGTTGTAGCCCAAATGAAACATTTGATAATTATGGTACATTTTTTTCTTAAGTATTTTATTTCTGGCTTTTCCTTTCAGGGTCGAAGGTGCTGAGGTGGTTTTTCCTAATGGAAAATCCTATACCTTTCCAGTAAGTACTTAAGAAACTTCATGATTATGACAACAATACTAATGATAATATCTATAGCGCACTCATGTTCTGTCTGTCTGTCTATCCATCCCCTACCTACCCACCTGTGTGGCAGGCTCTATACTATGTGCATTACATGGATTTAGGCCTCACAATAATCCTGTGAGGGTAGGTGCTATTATTATGCTTTTTCCAGATGGAGACCCTGAGACCTTGAGATGTCAAATACCTTGCTTTTTTTTCTTTTTTGAGACAGAGTCTTGCTCTTGTTGCCCAGGCTAGAGTGCAATGGTGTGATCTCGGCTCACCGCAACCTCCGCCTCCTGGGTTCACGTGATTCTCCTGCCTTAGCCTCCCAAGTAGCTAGGATTACAGGAGCCTGGAACGACATCTGGCTAATTTTGTATTTTTGGTAGAGACAGGGTTTCCTCCATGTTGGTCAGGCTGGTATCGAACTCCCAACTTCAGATGATCCACCCGCCTTGGCCTCCCAAAAGACTGGGTGGCCACCATGTCTGGCCACCTTGCTTATTATTTTAAAATAGTAGAGCTAGAATCTAAATTCAGACAGTTTGACTCCAGCTGTCAGCACACAACATTATACAGCAACATTGTGTGATTATAATTCCTATGATTTATTATCTTATTAACTAGTTAACTGATTAGTTTTTTCTTAATGTTTTTATTCTTTAATTGGCACATAAAAGTTGTGCATATTTATGGGGTACAGTGTGATATTTCAATACATATATATAATATGTAATGATCAAACCACGGTGGTTGGCATATCCATCATCTCAGACATTTATTATTTTGTTGTGTTGGGAACATTCATAGTCTGCTCCTCTATATTTGAAAATATACAATAAACTGTTGTTAATTATATTATGGCACCCTATGGTGCTGTAGAACAATAGAACTTCTTAACTGGATAATTTATCGTCTCACTCCTTTTAAGATTACTCAGCCCTCCAAATGTAATTAGTCTGTTCACACTTGAATTAACAGTTGCTAAAGGCCATCACTGTAACTAATAAATAATTTCAAATGTATTAATAAGACTAATTTAGTAGTAAACACACAGTTATTGTCAAGACATAAGATGTTGATAAAAAATCTAAATCCCTTACTGGGGGGCTTTGTCCCTCCACAAGTGACTTGGCATAAAGATGACTGTTCTAAGATATAACAGTATCATAGTCACTTCGTGGTTCTCATTCAGTGAGACCATTCTTTGATGAGCTATTTCTTCTTCGAATCTTTCATGATTCCCTTGTTAGTTATGAAGTATATCACAGCCTGAAATAGTTTCTAATATTTAAATAGCTTTTACAGTAGATGAAACCTGCTAAGATCAAAACCTCCCTATTCCAGAAAACATTCACGTTTAGCATCATATTTTATTCTAGAGCATTAATTATACTTCAAAATAAACATGTAACTGTATGAAGCATAACTGAAATTATATGGGCAATATCAATTTTTAAAAGTTGATTTGGATTTAAGTAGCTGTTACCAGTTAGCTTTTGTTATTTAACAAACTACCCCCAAGACTTAGCGGCTTAAAACAACAACCATTTATTTATCTAATGATTTTCTTGGTCAATAGAGTGGTTTTCCTGGTCTGAGCAAATTTGGCTAATCTCTTCTGGGCTTACCCATATGTAGTCAACTGACTGGTTGGCTAGCAACTGGATGATCTGGGATGGCTTCATTCTCCTTTGCTTCCTGGCAGTGGCGTCAACAAGTGACGTGCCCCTCATCATCCAGCAGACTAGCTTGGGCTTTTTTTACGTGGGGTTGGTTGCAGAGTTTCTAGCAGCAAGGGAGCATGCCTGGTTCCCCCGTCTTTTTCACACATTATTTATTCTGTTGGCCAAAGCCAGTCATTTGGCTAGATTTGAGAGGTGGAGGATAGATTCCATCTCCTGATTGGAAGATTGGAAGTGTCACATTGCAAGGCCGTGGATACAGAGAGGGCAGAAATTTGTGGCCATTTTTGCAGTTTATGATGGTAGCAATTAGGATTAGCTGGAGATAGCTTTTTAGATGGTTTTAAAATAATGTCTAAGAAAAATTTCTTTTTTTTTCTTTCTTTTTTTTTTTGAGATGGAGTCTTGCTCTGTCACCAGGCTAGAGTGTAGTGGTGCAATCTCTACCCACTGCCACCTCCATCTCCCAGGTTCAAGTGATTCTTCTGCATTAGCCTGCTGAATAGCTGGGACTACAGGCATGTGCCGCCATGCCCAGCTAATTTTCGTATTTGTAGTAGAGATGGGATTTCACCATGTTGGCCAGGATGGTCTCAATCTCTTGACCTGTGATCTGCCTGCCTCAGCCTCCCAAAGTAGTGAGATTACAGGCATGAGCCACCATGTGTGGCCTCTTTTTCTTTTTAATATGAAGACTTGTCAAGTGTTACTAAAAGTGACTATATATTATTGGGAAGAAAAGTATAAATATATTTTAATATTTAGGCCATTCGTCTCCTCCTGTGGACAATCCCTAAAATCATTTCTTCGTAAAATAGAGATCTTTTGTAAGTTTGAAATGGTGGGCTTTGAAAAGGAGTACTACATGAGTGTTTTGGCATTTGTTCATTTATTTTCTCCTAAACTTAAATTAGAACAGCTTTTCTTAGGGAAGGATCCTGTGGGGGAAGCTGATTCTTTCTCACATTAAATGGCATATTTTCTCAAACTCTTTTTTTCTAGTGTTTTGTTATTTCATAGAAAAGAATAAAGTTTTAAAATAAGAGAGCTAGAAGAGATAAGTGGTCAGTAGTCAGACAGAGTAATGGATAAAGGTGTGTGCTCTGGAATCGGGTTGTCTTAATTTGTTTATTAATTCATTTGTTCATTAGTTACTTCTTAATTTGTTTATTAATTCATTTGTTCATTAGTTACTTCTTTTTTTTTTTTCTTTTGAGACAGGAGTCTCATTCTGTTACCCAGCTGTAGTGCAGGGGCACCATCTCGGCTCACTGCAGCCTCTGCTTCCCATGTTCAAGCAGTTCCCCTGCCTCAGCCTCCTGAGTAGCTGGGATTACAGGCTCATGCCACGACAGCCGGCTAATATTTGTATTTTTAGTAGAGATGGGGTTTCGCTATGTTGGCCAGGCTGGTCTCGAACTCCTGACCTCAGGTGATCCACATGCCTCTGCCTCCCAAACTATTGGGATTACAGGCATGAGCCACTGCCTGTAATCCTTGTTACTTCTTCCATGCAGGCATTCAGTCAATAAATATATATGCCAAATGCTTATTATCGGATAATCATTTTCTAAGCACTGGACAGGTAGCACCACTTGAACTCAGCAGCTTACTATTGTTGTGACCTGGAACTAGTTATTCAGCTAAAATTCAAATTCCTTATCTGTCCGATGAGAATACTAATAGCATCTGTTGTGAAGATTAAGATTATCTTAAAAATGCATCTTGTACTGTTCAGCTCATAATAACTATTTAGCTTGTAGTAACTGTTCAGAAAAGTTACTTATTACTTTGCAATTTTCATCACGTGCCTCCAAACCCTATAGATCTTGAAAACATGCAGATTGGGTGGGCTTCAATAGCTCTGGTGTCACTGCCACTAGCTACTAAATAAGACCTGCAATCTGCCTTTCTCACGAGCACTCAGGTGATGCTGGTGCTTCTGCTCTGAGGACTGCATTTTGAGTAGCAAGGCTCTGGACCGTTGCCCTTACTTGAAATCAAAACAGGTTTTTAAATTTCCTTTTTGCTAGTGGCATTTATACTTTTGAGAGTAATTTGGTGATAAGACATAAGGACATTTCCAAAGGTGTTGAAAAGCCTGGGTTTTATGTGTGTGGATTTTCACCTCACTAATACGGTGGAGTTATGTATTTGAAGGAGACTGAGTACAAAATTCATTAGATGCTCCTACCCCTGCTGTCTTCTGGAGCAGATTGGTAGCCAGGACTTGGGACATCATTATATTTCCCCACCTGGAAATGGTAAGAAAAGAATATCTTCATCATGCTTTTAGACTTAGTATGACGGATAGTACATTGTGACATTGGAATTATTCTTTCTTGGTCCTATCCATCTGCTTGCATAGGATGAGACTGAAACTTCAGCTGGATTTATAAACATCTTTGGAATGATGTAACACAGCAGTGTTTTCCTATGAGGAATGGAGATTGACTATCTAAAAGGGAAAAATGTTTGGCATTTTATATATCTCCAGGCAGTGCAAATTGTCTAGCAAGTAGAATGTTTATATATGGATCTAATGTAGCAAATGTAGTCCTCACAATACTGTTTATGCAACATCAAGTTTATTTTCAATCTGTGGCTTTAATGACAGTTTCTTCGGAACGTAATAGAACTGTAGTAATGACTAATTTAATGGAAAAGAGTCTAAAGCTGTATTTGATATGAAATGATTTACTTTTTAAACTCTTTCTCTTTAAGGAACTAGCTTACCGAAAGGAGATGGTGAGAGCTGACCTAATTAACAAAAAAGTGGGAATCAGGTATGCTCTGAAAATTTCATTTATGTATTTACTGTTGGAGGTAATTCAAGAACGAAGTACACATATGACTAATTTTTTTTGCAATCCTTCAGAATCGGTTAAGGAATGATAGAACAGCAGTTAAGATGTCTGGTTTCTGATAGAACTCAATAAGAAAGATTACTATTTCAGCTAGTAGCATATTTTAAAACAAAATGTAAACATTTAAAAAATAATCCAATGAAGTTTATGGTTTGTTCATTCATTTTTCAGAGAAACTCCAGAAAATCTTGCCAAACTTCTGACCAGGATGTATTTAAAATCAGAAGTCATAGGTGATGGGAATCAGATTGAGATTGAAATACCTCCAACCAGAGCTGACATTATCCATGCATGTGATATTGTAGAGGATGCAGCTATTGCTTATGGATTTAACAACATTCAGATGACTCTCCCGAAAACATACACCATAGCTAATCAAGTAAGATTGCACCCTTAAATAAACAGTCCTTATTGTTAGAAACTGATTATTGAATGCCAGAAAGGCTTCGAGAAAACAGAAAGTAGGAATCAAGCAGTATTTGGACATGCTCTGCAATGAGAGGAATTTGCTGTGGAGAGGATACAAAACAGATGCCCAGATGATTAGAGTAAGTTGAAAACCTGTGATGACTAGTTCTTTGAAGAAAGACAGGTTTCGAGTTTGGAGCCCTTGTTGAATCTCTAACTCAGGGATTCATTTTCTCAACTTGGGCCTGAAGGCAGAAGCTGTGTGTGGGAGAGATGGAAGTGGGGATGGTTTGTACATCTGTGTAGGAGCAGAGGCGTGGCAGAGCAGTGGGGAGGGAGGAAGTAATATTGGTAGGGAAATGGTGGCATTATGAGTATATTAGGATATTAGGGTGAAAAGGTTTTTAATCTTTTAAACATTTTTATTAAAAACATTTTTTTAATGGCATGTTCTGTATAAATCTCCCTTTTAAAAAACAAGAAATTGTATTGAGGTGAAATAAAGTGGATACTTTTGGATACTTCTTTTTTTTTAGTTTCCTCTTAATAAGCTCACTGAACTTCTCAGACATGACATGGCAGCCGCTGGCTTCACTGAAGCACTTACCTTTGCCCTGGTACGTCTTACATCCTTTTTCTACCCAGCTGATTGTTTGCTTAGACTCTCGTGAATTATTTATTTTATGATTCTTTTTATGAATTCATAAAATCTAGACTGTTAAAACTTTCAGATTCTGGAAGAATAACTTTGTTACTTGAGATTATACAGTTCCTGGTAAAGTAATGTTGAAGCATTTCTTTTTACAGCCACAAAAGAACATGAAGGCCTAGAAAAAAAGACCTTAAATGACAGATGACAAAGTATTTTATAGTTTCATGTGAGTGTTGAGAGTTTACAATGTATTTCATAACCAAATTTATTAAGTTAGAATATTTGGTCTTAATTTGGTTATAGCTATGCCCACTAGATGCCGCCCTGGGTAAAAGCTTGTGGACTGTTCCATATTAAATGTATTTCTTTGTCTTTGAACATGTTCACAAACATTTGCTTTGAGTTGAAAAGCTGACATAAAAGGCCTAAATCAGGAAATGACTTTTATTACAAAATCCGAAGGAAATGTCCGTCCCCCACCAGATTGACCGTTTGAAAGAATAAAATGTGTATGCAATTTGTAGTTCCGTTTTTCCCTCTTGCTGAGCATTTCTGCGGTGCCTACAATATAGTTCTTAAGGATTCAAGTATGTTTAATGATCTGGGGCTGGAGAAGGAAGGAAGCTATTTCTTTATCACCGCTGCAACTCAGCCCTAGCCTTGAAATTCTCAATCTTTTAGAGTATTTAAGGGATCCTACTTCCAGTTTGCTTCATACTTTGATTTTTCTGATTCAGCAGTCATTCATTCAACATTTGTTGGGCATTTATTATATGTCAGGCACTGTACCAATGAGGAAGCCTGAGGCTGAGAGAGGATAAGTACGTAGCACATTTTACACAGACAGCAGGAGAACTGCTGTGTGCCAGGCATCATACTTGCATTATCTCATTCTATCATGAGCAGAGTCCTGATCTTTGGCCTCCTAGAACAGTACTTTTCCATGGTGTCATACTGTGTACAGTAGGTTTCTAATACCATGTCACTCATCTATGTACACACTTATACACACATTTGTGGTTGTGGGCATCCATGATATCCTGTAAAATGAAATACCAAAAATAATATTGAGAAAGGCATTTTTATTTTTTAAAACATATGAATGTCATAGGAATCCATCTCATTTTAAAGGACTCAGACTTTAACCATTAGAGTAAACCGTGACAGTTCTTTTCCTCACTTCGAATCCTGTTTTCCTTTCTAGAAACAACTGCTGTTAAAACTTGGGTCTGCATTTTTCCCTGCCCTTTTACATTAGTGGTGCAGTTTGATTTTGTGACTTTGGAGACTCGTGGGTCTTCGGAGGAGCACAGAGGCTGAGTCTCGTTTAGTGGCGGCTCTGCAGGGAATGTTTACCCTGTGCCAAGGGCTTTGTGTACATGATTCCATTTCTTCTCAGTATACTCTTGTGAAGTAGGCGTTCCTGTCTTTCACAGCAGTTAATTTAAGTAACTTGTCCTACGCCAGGCTGTGGATCAGGGATTCCTGCCCATGCTTGTCTGCATTCAAGGCCTGTGACTGAATTGACACACCAGGGATATTAGGAACAATGTGTTAAGCTGTCCAAAGTCACTTTAATACATTCATTTTTTATTCCTGTTGGGAAAGGAAGGAGTGAGCTCTTGGACAGTTTCAGATTTGTACTAAATTTTCCTATAGGATTTTCAACATGAAAGATGTTTATGAAGATGCGTATAGGCAAGCCTAAGCATCACTGAGCAAAGACGGTTTATATTTTTAAATCCAGTTTTGCACAGGAGTAACAACCATTTTCTTTCTGAAACGTAGTCCCTGACTTTCCAACTATAAATAATTCACATTTCATCATAATGATTTTTGTTATATCTGCATAGTAGTTGTAATACTTTCTTTTAAATTGGCTCATGTACTTCGGCCTTGTTATAGGAATAATATTTGTAAAAATTATGAGCTTCATTTACTTGTTATATTTTTCTAACACATTAAAATAAATACTAAACATTAACATTAAACAAAAGTTTCTGGCAGGCACGGTGACTCATGCCTGTAATCCCAGCACTTTGGGAGGCTGAGGTGGGCAGATCACTTGAGACTAGGAGTTTGAGACCAGCCTGGCCAACATGGCAAAACCCCATCTCTACTAAAAATACAAAAATTAGTCAGACATGGTAGTGCACACCTGTAATCCCAGCTACTTGGAAGGCTGGGGCAGGAGAATCACTTGAACCTAAGAGGTGGAGACTGAAGCGAGCCGAGATTGCACTACTGCACTCCAGTCTGTCTCAAAAAAAAAAGTTTCTTACTGTGTACTAACTACTGCCATTGAAGGTAGCTTAATTTAAATTGCTTCTTGTCACTATCCCTTATTATCCATTGCCATGAGAAAACACAGGGTCACTCAGATACACAGCTGCATTGCCACGTGTCTATGGAGTCTTTCTTTTACACAGAAAGGACTAGTTTCAGTTGAGAGTAGATTGCTTCAAGCCAATTGCATTTCCTAATTAATCAATCACAGTATACCTAAATCTTGCTATAAAGCTTCTTTATGCTGTGGGCAAAACGCTTATCCCCAGTGTGCGTGCCACCATTCTTCACCTCAGCAGCCATAGCAGATCAGGGAGCTGTTCTTCTGCTATGCCTAAATGTGGCTTCAGGATCTTTCTTAAGAAAGCATGGCAAGAATCACTAGAACTGACATTGACATGAAATGAATTATTTTTACCATTTCAGTTGGTGTGTACCATTTTGTTTTTATAAATGAAATACAGGCCAACTAGTCCTTGAAAACTAGTTGTAGAAGAGTATAATGAACAATATTGCCTAACACTGGACAATAGTACAATAATCTGATGGTACATCAGTTTTTGTGTTGCATTTTAAATGCTTTTTCAAAAAGTTAGCATTAATATACATGATAATAGTTTATCCTTGGTAATGATTTGTCATTTATCATCATTGTTGACATTTTTTGAGTGTTTACTCTGTGCTAGGCACCATACTTGCATTTTCTTATTATATCATTTATTATTAGACTTGATGCATCTAAAAATCAAGTGAGTTTTTAATTTTATAATTTCTGCCTACATTGCTGGTTTCTGAGGGTGACAAGCATCTTTCTCTTTGATGGGTGGGTACTAAGGAATTTATTTGTTATAAGAGTTTCCGGCATGTGCACAGAAGTTAAGTGATACAGTAAAAGAACACTAGGCAGAGTCCTAGTCACTTGAATTCTGTTCTCAGTCCTACTACTCTGCCACAAGTCAATATGTATTTAGCAAGGGTTACAATGGTAGTCAAAATAGAAAGTCATGAAATATCAAGGAGGGAGAGAAAGTTTCTGACTGGAGTCATTAGGAATATTTTTATGGAAGAGAGGTCATTTAAGTAGGGCCTTAGGGAAGGGCAGCAAGTGGGGCTGGGAGTGCATTTCAGGTAATGTAGGGAAACATAAGGTTTAGGGAATGGCTAGGGCATCATGGGAGATTAGATTGGAAAGGTAAATGGGAAACTAGCTTAGGAAGGGCCCGAGTTATACCATCTCCACATGAGAAATTTACTTTAGCTCTGCATGATGGCTAGGACTCACTGTGAGAGAAGTATTAATGTTAAATTCCATCTGCTGTGGGGCTGAGATTGATGTATGTTTATTTTTAGCTTATTCTTTTTGTTTGTGTAGTTTTTATTATTATTACTACATTTACTTCAGCTCATATCAAGCCTATTAACTTGCTGATATGTGGAGAGAATATAAATTGCTCTTAGAAGTTGACTTACAGCATTACTTTTTATTTTAAACTTAATCGCTTTTCCATATTCATCTGTTTTTTTTTTATGTACTTTGCAGTGCTCCCAAGAAGATATTGCTGATAAACTTGGTGTGGATATCTCTGCAACAAAGGCAGTCCACATAAGTAATCCTAAAACAGCTGAATTTCAGGTAAGAATTTTAAGTAGGTGAGAATTCAGGTAAAAACTGAGAGGCAGTACCTGAGTTAGGAAAAGTCTCTTCAGTTATTGTACCTGAGATGGTGAAATCTTACAGCTTTTTTAGTAATATCTTCTTGGGTAAGTTTAGAGTTGGTTATTATATGCTTTGCTGCCAAAAATTCTTAAAACTTTAAAAAACAATCTTTTCTTGATTAACTTTATGCTTGGTTCTTAATTGCTTTGTATTATTTGGCCTGGTCTCTCTTGTCTGAACTTTTCCATTTCATAATTGATTTTATTTAATACTCTTCAGATTTCATATTTTATCTTTTTTAATTTTTTGAGACAGAGTCTCACTCTTGCTCAGGCTGGAGTGCAGTGGCATGATCTCGGCTCACTGCAACCTCTGCCTCCCAGGTTCAAGTGATTCTCCTGCATCAGCCTCCCAAGTAGTTGGGATTACAGGTGTGCACCACCATGCTTGGCTAATTTTTGTCTTTTTAGTAGAGATGGGGTTTCACCATATTGGCGAGGCTGGTCCTGAATTCCTGGCCTCAGTGATCCACCCACCTTTGCTTCCCAAGGTGCTGGGATTACAGGAATGAGCTACTGCACCCAGCCAGGTTTCATCTCTTTTCCATTCATTTGCAATAAATAAATCAGAACCTCTTCCCAGTTCCTCTGTAAGTCATTCACTTTGAAATTGCACATTACACCAGTTCTTGACTATGCTGCTTATGCCTTTTATTGTAATTGTCTAAGTTTATTGGCAGTTTCATTTGGAGTTTAGGAATAGTTAAATGATAATGATACTACTTTAATATTAATTATTAAGTGATCTGTGTTATAGATTAGGATAATAACTATAAGAGGAGTGTATTTTAAGATGATAACATCTTTGCTTATTAATAACTTTAAATAGTTATCTCTCTTTTATACTAATAAGCTCTTATTCTCTTTCTCTTGCATATGCAAGTCTGTATGTTTTTTAACCCAGACTTTAGAGAAAATTATGTCTTCTAGAATCAAGGGGAAATCTTAGAACTGGAAGGTTGTATTTTAAAGAAGGTTAATGCTATTGTAAATACTACCTGAATTCTGATTTAAAATAGTTTCTTTGTATTTTGGTTTTTACTTTTGCAAAAATAAGGGACTGAGTTAGTTCTAAAAATCTTAAAGTTCTGCAAGTGTTTAAATCTAAATTTAAAAATTCTAAATTTTATCTATGGAACTATCTACTAATGTTGTAGATTAGAGCTAGACTAATTAAAGAACTAATTGATAATATATACCAAATAATTGAATTCTTTATATTTAGAGTCAGAACTTTGAAAAATCCTTATACTAATTTTGGAAGGATTGTAATAATGAATTGTTATATTTTGTATTCTGAGGTCTAGTTTTTCTACTGCTTTTAAAATTTGCCCATGGTGTTCTTTTTAATAAGAGGTATTCAAATTTATTTGCATAGAATGATTTATCAGTAAATCTTAATGGATTTTTGTTTATTTCAAATGCACGCTTTTCTCCCGGTTATCAAGCTTGATAGATTACTTTTTTTTGAAGAGATTTTAGAAAAAGAGAGAAAAGGAGAAAGAAAGATACAGCAAAAGAAAGAAAAAAAGAATGAAAGAGAAAGAAAGAGGGAGAGATTTTAGAAAAAGAGAAAAGGAGAAAGAAAGAAACAGCAAAAGAAAGAAAAGAAAGAATAAAAGAGAAAGAAAGAGGAAGAGAAAGAGGGAGAGAGAATGGGATTCTTGTTTTATTGCCCAGGCTAGAATACAGTCTAAAAATGGGTATTAAAAACCTCTTTTATGCCAATAATTGTGTTTAACAATGGAGACAGGAAGGAATAGGGGATGAAAATAACAAATAAGCAGACAACCAATATTTTATTTAAACCTGTGAAA